>SNQJ01S0235019.1:0-13929 GCA_010110895.2 Picea sitchensis | reverse complement strand
CCCAAGAAAACCATCTTCGGTGTAGAGGAAGGAAAATTATTAGGTCACATCTTATCTCAAGGAGGAATAAGCATCGACCTCGAGTAGATAAAAGCGATAGCTCAACTTCCTTTGCCTCACAATAAAAAGGCCATGCAATCTTTTTTCGGGAAGATCAATTTTGTGAGAAAGTTTACTACTGACTTCACTGAAACTATTAAACCTTTAAAAAATATGATTCACAAGGATGTTGAGTTTAAATGGGATGAACAAAGAAGAGGATATTTTAATAACATCAACACTGCATTTTCCCAAGCACTAGTGCTGTGAAGCCCTGACTTTGGTAGGGATTTTTTCCTTTATACCTTTTCTTCTGACCAATCCTTGGCTGCAGTACTTACCCAAAAGGATGATGAAAACAATGAGGCACCACTATCCTTTATGAGCACCAATCTCCAAGGAGTTGAACTAAACTACCCAACTATAGACAAACATGATTACGTAGTATATAAAGTAGTCAAGCATTTTAGATCCTATATCCTGAAGAATCACACCAAATTCATAGTCCCTCACCACGCATTCAAATATTTATTCACCCAACAGGATATGGGAGAAAGGAGGGAGAATTGGACGTTATTCATTTAGGAATTTTGATCCAAAAATGGATCTAGGATCCAAAATGGGTCCAGGAAGGCCTAAAAATCAAAGTTATCAGAATCTCTAAAAAACGGACATGTGCGTAGGCCTCGTTGATACGAACCCAACACAACTTGAGTGGGCTCAAACGAACGTCGTATGCAAAAGATATCATGATCTGTTTGTTTTGCCAAATAAGTAAAATTTTGATAACTGTGCAGTCTGTACAGTGCTGACATGGAAGATAACTATATAGACAGTACGTCCATACAGTGACATGGCATGTACAGTGGAATGTTGATAGGGAAGACACCTAGGCTAACAGGTGGACGAATTGTTGGTTGACACGTGTCTTTTATCTAAGCGAATGTAATGGTGCCATGTGGCCCAGTCTTGGGTTTCCACGTGGCACCCTTCCATTGGTTGGTGGTTGGAAAAATTGTTATGGACTCCCGGGGAGTCGAACCCGTGACCTTCGGTCTGAGCGAGCGACTTGGTAGGGCCGGGCTACTAGCCCGCCCACGATGTGACTTAACACTATATGTTTAAACGTTTTATTTAAGCTTACTACTTTGTAATTTGGGCAGAGAATAGGGTTGGGGACTAGCCCCAGCCTCGACACATTCCATACGAATATATCACATGACCTTACCCTATGTTTTGGCACATATTTGTTGTGGTTTAAGACATGGTTCTATATCACTCCGCCATGTGTCCATACCTTATAATGTTTGGTGCAGATATGTGGGTTAGTGCCCGGTCGATCGGGCTAGCCCGTCGACCAAGGCATGTAACCAAAGGAATAACCATGGGCTATGGTTCAATTGAAATGCGCATGGAAAGGGTAAGGCGTGACCACATGGCCAACCACATACGACCAGGAGCCTATGTCAGAGGGGGGCAACACCCCAGTCTAGTGCTTGGACACATGGAGAGCGCCCATATGAACAGGAGCTCAGGATTTTGGTGGTTGCGCCCTATTATTTTCCAAAAGTGGGTTTTGTAACTTTATAATATGATTTTTTAGTGAATTTTCAACTAGTTTTGGGAGATTTTGGCCATTTTTGGAGGATCTGGAGCCCTTTTTGAGGACAAATCTTGGGAGGAAGTTGGCATTTTGTTGCCAAATTCAAGCCTATATAAAATAGAGGTTCTTGGTAGCCTGGGGGGAGGTTCAACACAGGAAAATGTTGAAGAATTGTAAAGGCAAAGCCATTTTTATGCAGGGAAGCCATTGAGGATAACAACTTTGCGGGCCATTTATGGGAGCTTCGTTCATCCATTTTCAGTGTCGTTAGTTTTTTGGGGTTCTTGAGATCTAGAAGAACACATCCATATCAGTTTGTAACCCTTTTGGAACTTTTATGATGTATTTTTGAAGCTTTGAAGAGAAATAAGAAAGCCTCACCCACTGAGACAAAGGCCCAGAGACGTAGGCGAGATTTCCTAACTCCGTTATCGGATTTTGTTGTTATGGTTTGCTGATTCTTGTGTTTATTTCCATATCTGTATATTTTATATGGCTGCCATGTTTCTTCATTAATTTTTCTTCTTTCATTAAATTCCTAAATAGTTAAAGAACACATGTTTTAAAACTGAACCATTGTCTTTAAAATATCTTTTCGGATCAAGTGGTATCAGAGCTAGTTGACGGTTGGTTTTTGAGTTTCCATGATTACCGGGGAAACACTGAAAATGGCGTCTAAAGAGGGAATTTCTCAAGATGAGAAGGAGATTCAAAATACTCTCTTTTCCATGGCAGATATGGTGAAAGTGTTGTATGAAGATTACTTGGAATGAAAGAGACCAGTTTAAGGGAAATATTCAAAGAATGACAAAAGCGAAGAAGAATTGAAGGAATTGCCTTCTACACCTGATTCATAAAACATACCTAAGGTATGTAGTGGAAGTCATTCATCAATTTCGCATTGTTCCCATCAATATGGTTCTTTTCATGCATCTGAAAAACATACAAGAGGTATAGGTTTGAAATTTCTAACCAAGATGGGTTATGAAGGAAATGGCCTTGGAAATAAGGGCCAAGGTATCGTTAATCCCATAAAGGTTGTGGAAATACCTCGTTATTTAGGATTGGTATATGGAGAAGAGGAGATTTGAGAATGCTCCAAAACATCGGAAGCAATTAATGCTTCAAATGACCATCCTAAGTCATTGTGGGATCAATTCACGAAAGGTGATGGTGTATCACTCCATGATGGTGATAGTGAATACAATTCATCTACAAAGAAAAGTGAAGATAAGAAAGAAAGGTATAATGGTCATAGTTTTTCCAAATCTCTTTTTTATTATAAAAGGAATAATCATGTAATCCAAAACTTGTGGAATATGTATCCTTGTGCGTTTTGTCATTCACCCAAGGATTGTGTGGCCAAGTGTTGGAAGAGAAAATATTTGTACAAGAAGTTTATGTTGACCAAGAAGGAGACATGACATAAAGTCTCAACTCCAAAACGGAAGAAAGAGAAGGGAAAACAAGTTTGGATGTCAAAAAACCACTGCACTTATTGCAACAAGGGTGGACATCAAAAGGCTAAATGTTGGAAGCTTAATCTGGAGCTTGATCCAAAGAAGGAAAAAATATTGTGTATATACTCACAAAGGAAGAGGAAGTACCAATGAAGCAAGAGGAAAAACATGAAGGAAAGAAACCATTCACTTGGTTTTTCCAGAAGTGGATGTCACATCTTCATTGTATTTTGCTTCCATTAATGTAATCACACATGTTGTAATGATGACCTGTTATAACATCATTTTGTACAACAGAGTGTTTTGTTTTTATCCTTATGAGTATGTAATCATTAAGGTCAATTTTGTAAGCTTTTGGAGGACCAAAAGGTCTTAGTGGGGAGGATTGATCCAAAAATGGATCCAGGAGCCAAAATGGGTCCAGGAATGCCTAAAAATAAAAGTGCTCAGAATTGCTTCAAAATAGACGTGTACGTAGGGCTCATTGATACGAACCCGACGCAACTTGAATGGGCTCAAACGGACTTCGTATGCGAAATATATCGTGATCTTTTTGTTTTTCCAAACATGCAAAATTTTGATGACTGTGCAGTCCGTACAGTCCATACAGTGCTGATGTGGCAGCTGATTATACAGGCAGTATGGTCGTACAATGACATGGAAGGTACAGTGGCATGCTGACAGGGTAGACACATAGGCTGGCAGGTGGACAAATTATTGGTTGACACATGTCCTTTATCTGGGCGAATGTGATGGTGCCATGTGGCCCAGTCTTGGGCTGCCACGTGGCACCCCTCCAATGGTCAGTGGTTGGAAAAATTGTTATGGAATATTGGGGAGTCGAACCCGTGACCTCCAGTCTAGGCGAGCGATTGGCAGGATCGGGTTACCATCCTGTCCACGATGTGACTTAACACTATATGTTTAAACGTTTTATTTAAGCTTATTGTGTTGTAATTTGGGTAGAGAATAGGGTTGGGGCCTATCCCCAGCCTCGACGCGTTCCATACAGATATATCACATGAACTTACTGTATGTGTTGGCGTAGATTTGTTCTATTTTAAGCCACGGTTCTATAACACTCTGCCATGTGTCCATACCTTATATTTTTTAGCGAGGATATGTGGGTTAGCGCCCGGTCAGTCGGGCTATCCCACTGACCAAGGCACGTAACCAAAGGCGTAACCGTGGGATATGGTTCAACTGAAAGGCATGTGGAAAGGGTAAGGCGCAACCACATGACCAAGCACATATGACCAGGAGCCTATGTCGGAGGGGGCCAGTGCATCAGTCTAGCGCTTGGCCACATGGAGAGCGCCCATATGACCACGAGCTCGGGATTTCGGGGGTTGCACCCTATTATTTGCCAAAAGTGGGTTTTGTAACTTTATTATATGATTTTTAGTGATTTTTCAGCCAGTTTTGGGAGATTTTGGCCATTTTTGGAGGATCTAGAGCCCTTTTTTAGGCCAGATCTTGGGGGGAAGTTGGGAGTTTGTTGCCAAATTCAAGCCTATATAAACCAGAGGTTATTGGAATCCTGAGGGGAGGTTCAACATAGGAAAATTCTGAATAATTGTAAAGGCAAAGCCATTTTTATGCAGGGAAGCCATTGAGGAGAGCAACTTTGCAGGCCATTTCTGGGAGCTTCGTTCATCCGTTTTCAGTGTCGTTAGTTTTGTGGGGTTCTTGAGATCTAGAAGAACAAAACCAAATTAGTTTGTAACCCTTTTGGAACTTTTACGATGTATATTTGAAGCTTTGAAGAGAAATAAGAAAGCCTCACCCACCGAGACAAAGGCCTGGAGACGTAGGCAAGATTGCCGAACTTCGTTATCAACTTGTGTTGTGATGGTTTGTTGATTCTTATGATTATTTCCATATCTATATATTTTATATGGATGCCATGTTTCTTCATTAATTTTTTCCTCTTTCATTAAATTCCTAAATGGTTAAAGAACATGTTTTAAAATTCAACCATTGTCTTTAAAAGATATTTTCGTATCAAATTTGATCTAGACATAAAACCTGCCAAAATAGTCAAAGGACAAGGATTGTGTAAACTAGTTGTTGAGGCCCAAGATCTGATTAACGCATAAGACCCCGGTTGGGAAAATGAGTTATCATTATGGTGTGGTGAATCCCTATACGTACCTCCCGAGCGAGAATCCTGGTATGGGAACCTGTTTTATCTCCTTCATCATGGGTCTTTTCCCGAAAATATAAAACCTAGAGAAAGGAGAGCCCTCAGGTTAAAATCCGCTCAGTATCACCTCATAAGTTATGTGCTTTTCTGGGTAAACTATGATGGAGTATTGCTTATATGTATTGAACAGGATGATGCAGAAAAGGTGTTGAGAGAACTCCACGATGGCCCAACAGGTGGGAATTTTGGAGGATAAACCACGACTCATAAATATTGAGGGTTGGTTATTATTGACCAACTCTGTTCAGGGATGCTCACGCATATGCCAGGAAATGTAAATCTTGTCAAGTGAGCATCGGTAGGGAGACGCGAGCATCCATTCCACTCTAGTCGATGACTATATCCAAACCATTCGAGTGGGGAATAGACTTCATAGGAGAAATTACTCCCAATTCTTCGAAACAAACATAAATATATCTTGAATGCTACAAACTATTTTACAAGATGGACATAAGCTATCCCTCTCACAAACATTAATGAAAAGGTAGTAATACAATTTATAGAACAGTTGATAACGAGGTTTTGACTACCCTATGTCCTCATTTTTTACAATGTCGCCTTCTTTTCTTCCATACGCTTGAACGAATTCACTCTTGACAAAGGGATGATAATAAGATATTTTGCAAACTATTATCTGCAAGGGAATGGGGTAGCAGAGTCAACTAACAAAAACCTGGTAAGAATCTTAAAAAAGACAATTATTGAAAATCAAAGGAATTGGCATAATTCACTCCATAACGCCCTATGGGATGATAGAGTAACACCTAAAGAAGCCATAGGAAACTCTCTGCACTTTTTGGCATATGGGAAAAAATCCATTATGAAAAATGGATTGTATCTTCCATCTTTACAGCTCGCCTAGGCATCAATAGGTCAACCCTCATCCGCTCTACAACAAAGGATTGATACACTTCTCATGCTAGACGAAGAAAGAGAAAGGACCAAAGCTAAGTTCATTGCTCATCAACAGACATTTAAAATATGGTTTGACAAGCATAAGGCCATATGTTTTTTTTTGAAGTAGGGGACCTAGTTCTGAAATGGGATAAGGAAAACGGGTCTAAAGGAAAACACTCCAAATTTCAAAATCTTTGGCTCGGACCTTTCCAGGTATCCAAGAAAATTGGGGCAGGCACATACCGGTTGAGAAATATAAGGGGGGAACCCGACACCCTCCTAGTGAATGGCCAAGCCTTAAAACAATACTTGTCTTAGAAAAAAAAATGTGTCTTTTCATGTTTTCTTTTAGCGTTTTTTTTATTAGGATAAATCTGTAGGTTTAGGGTAGGCTGATTGCAAATTCCTCTTTATTTTTTGTCTTTTCTTTTTCTTGGTATTTTCTTGTAATTAAGTTATGTTCTGTAAAGCAGTGGCCGACTTTGATAAATATGGTGAAGTAGACTCTGCTCCTAACTTACACTTACGTGCAACATAAGAGAAGCTAGGAAAATACAAATTTCTTAAAGGAGATATATATCTTGTCTTTGCAGAACATGCAACCTTGGTAAGTGATGAAATATTCGCCTGGTGGTTTGGTAAAGCCCAAAAGTAAATATGGTTGGTTGGAAAGGATCACATGTACCTCTAGACAAAGCTAGGAAGAATTTCACCTTAATAGTTTCGCCTTGCAGATAACATACGTCCTCCTCTCCGACTCACGCATGGAATTTATGCCAGAAGAAAATGAACTATATTAAAAGGAGTGAAAAGTTAGAGAGGGTATGTAGATAACTCTTCCAGGGCTATGGAAGCTCGCTGGAAGTGGAAAAAGGTTTGTGATTTAGGGGTGGCTCTGTTGGGGCCATTGACACTCGCTGGCAACAGAGCAACATCGTATCAAGGGAATAATGATAACTAAAAATGGCCTCGAGCCAGTGAATGCCTTACCCAGCTCTTGTCAAAGAGGGGCATGGTTCATGGTCAAGAGGAATGAAGGTGGGAAAAGGGATGAACTCCATAGGCGGATCCAAATTCACGAACCCAGGAAGTTGTGTACGCATGGATAACAAAAACTCTATTGAAAACAAAGCCAATTAGTTTCTCAACCAACTTCTCCACAAGCTAAGCCCGAAGGAAGGAGCATAGATTTTGTTTTCTCCCAGAGAGTCGCCATTTGTTGAGCACTCAACACACCCTAAAATCTTTATAAAAAAAATTCTCTTTTGGGTACCACTTTGTCCTTTTCCTTCTTTCTGAATTGATTCTGTTGTGTAGGGATCAATAAGATTTATGTTTTCATGTTTTGTCATCGATCACATTCGAATTGATTTGGACATGTTGAATAGATTAAATTATTTCTAAAAGAACACTTGGCATTTTATCTAAGTATACACAACTAGAATTTTAATTCATGCACCCATTATCAGCATCCGCACGATCTGTGCAGAAAAATCAACCATATGAAAATGACAAGCATCGATCATTGATGTATCATCGACATCAGGAGAATGGAAAAGGAAAATGCTAACAATTGACACACCTAATGAACCTTTGATCATCGATCATCGATACATTCAGGGTCAGTGATATTTGAAGTGAACCTTAAAACTGCAAAAAGTCTTTGCTTCGACACAACACCGAGTGTCGATCGTCGATTGGTAATATGTTATCGGGATCGAAAAACATTGAGGGTTGAAATCATGAAATAATAAACATATAAACTGGCCTATCATCAATCCTTGACATGGCATCGACATTGGCAGGATAGGTTGAGGTTCCTAGAGCCATGTCTAAAGAAAATCCCCGATTCCAAAGAAACTTTTAACGAAGGAACCAAAATCAAGCGTCACGTTTCATGATCACCCTTTCAGGTCACCATTTCCACGTCAACACTGTAAGATAGTCTGGTTCGGCATCAAAGACTTCACTAAAAGAGGTATTAACGAACGTTGTCTAAGAAAATCATCGACTCTGATCCACTTGTTTAAAATTTCGGACTGATAGGACATCAACGATGGGATGGGACATATTCAACGAAGATTAAGATTAGATTATGTTATTTAATAGTCCAATCAATGTGTTGATTAACACACGTTACTAACCCATGCACCGACCAAATAATAGGATTTTGAAACCGCAGATGAACTACGTAGCACCCCACTCCTGCATCGCTAGCCTGCGATCACATTTAATCCTGAGTATGATTCAGATCTTGGTGATGGATTTTGCAGACCGCATTTATGCCTTGAATTCAAGAACTGGTGTGACAAGGTAAATATGCTCCATGTTTAAATTATAAAGACATATTTTGAATATAGTATTCAGTACCCAAGTCTTTCATTACTAGAGCATTTGAAGGAGAGAGAAAGTGTTTCAGAAGCTCACAGTCAATTTTTAGAATTCTAAACTAGGTTAATTTTGTTCGAAGGAGAGGTATGAACCGTCTATATCATTTCAGCAGTCAAAACTGTTTATTTTTCATTATCATTTCTGCAAGTCAGTATCTCACTTTGTTCTTTTTGCAGGAAAAATCCTCCAAGGAATCCAACGACCAGGTGCTCGTCGAGATCACCAAAACTGAAAGAAGCGGAGATCGGTGAAGGATCCTCGCCTAGCGCTACTAGAAATATAGATTTTTCCACTAAAATGGAGCCATAATTCCGAACGTCCATTAAAAAGGTGTTTTCCAACCTCCTACATTCGACGACACATAGGCGAGTACTGGATCAAAATTGGTTCTCCCTCAGTGGGGAGACTTGTTTAACATAATCAACCGGAAAGACTACCAGGATTTTGTTCCACACAGTGACCCAAATGTCTTAATGTTCAATGACCAAGTATTCCCAAACATTTGACAATCCTGCCTGCACATGCTAGCCTGTCGAACCTCGGTCTTGCCTTGCATTGAAACTATGGGGTGGATAATCGACCATACTGATGCGAAAAAATGCTTGGTGAATGATGACAATGGTAGGTGTGTTAGGGTTTTTCTCCCAATAGAAGTCCAGAAGTACTACAAATTCATAGACCTGGAGGAAAGGTTAAATAACAAGTTTGTGGTAAAATTCTATGAGTTCCACGACACCAACAGTTTGATGGCCTCATGGTGGAAAGAGGATAAGGAGTTTATGAACAGGAGAAACGACTAATATGGTACAACCAATCTTAGAGAGCCACATATATACCTGATGGATCTGATCTGCTGATTATATGAGGAAAGGGATAGCACCAAATTTTCGAAAGCATGGATGCCCCTGGCATACACTGTGGAAATCTCTGGAAGCATATTCAACTGGGGAGTGATAATTTCAAAACAACTAAGCACCAACATACTACAAGCCCAGACATCGAAGGATGGGGAAACACAAGCTTTCCACATGGTGTCATACCTATTGGACGTGATCTGCGCAAGGAACATCTTCACATGCATGAATCTAAGCTGGCATGTTGCGGAGCTACCCGTGCATGTCTATTTGAGCATTATGCATACAGGTAAAAGATATCTTACGCTCTTATATGTGATGAAATTATAGCTAGATTTTATTTTATTCTTTTTAAGAAAGAGTGCCCAAGGCTTATGAAAGAAACTAAGAAGATGATTTCCAAAGTAGTCCACTGGTACCTGAAAGAAACTACCACTTACACCAGAGTGTTTGGGACCACTGGCGCTACACATTAACTCCTTGTTCATGTCTCAGACATGCTTATTGTGGGGGAAATATTTTATCAAACCATTTTGTAAGGCTATAATTCCACTCTGGTGAAGGACAAGAAGAGAGAATGCATACCCTATGGCTTTCATGTAGGGTTTTACATGGTAAAATACATTGCACAAGCAAAACAAGAGGGCTTGAGCCAATTGGAGTATAGATTTCCCACAAGACGATTTCGCAAGAATGACCCAAAGGGCCTAGTACCTCAACATGCGTCATAGGTGTCTTCCTGTTGGTTGTATGCCCATGATAATTTTGAAGAAGAAATATTTAGGGAAGGTGCCCAGGACTCGGAGGAGGTGCTCTAAAGAAAATCTAACCCCAATATGACAAGATTTAAAGCCATGAAAATGGATGAGTAGGTTGAAATGATAGAACAAACAACTCAATAAGTCCTCAGGGTTAGGGAAGAGAACAGAGCAGTAGAAGCCAGAGAGGCACATAGGAGAGAAATGTTGTTGTTAGAAGAAGCCCAAAGAGTTATCCATAGGTTAGAAAATGACCCCTAATCATTATAACCCATAAGGGACACCCTGGATGACACAATCAATGTCAAAGAGGAGATAAATGGCTTAGAGTCAACCCCACTAGATGAGACCGTTCATCTAGAAAACCCAAGCATTATGTCACAACATGGACGGTCGTTGATCGTTGCTAAAACGTAGTTGGGGGAAATAAGAACATCAAGTGTGAAAGATGTGCACGATGTCCTCATAGACCTAATTACCATATATGATGATGAGGAAAGCTCAGGGGTTTCTTTCATAACCCCAGTACCAATCACAGTGGAGGAAGAACCAGGAGAAACATCTACTCTAGCTCCCGAAGCTCTGACTTCAATTCCTGAAGAAGGTGATGACTAGGCCGAAAACATGCTGGACACTGAGTTTCTTGACCAGTCGAGAATTGAACATAAGATGGACAGTTCCAAGGAGGAGTTTGGCTCTAGTGAACAGGAAGAAGAAACACTTCAATCAGAAATCAACACCTCAATATCCGATCCTCCAGTAAATTTTGATCCTTTGCCCCTCTGCCCATCTAAAGCCGAAACTCCACCAGCTGATGAAATCCAATAGGAGGTCGAGTCACTAGGACATACAAAAGTTCCCCCTTCTAAAGAACTACAAGATACATTCATAGAACACATATATACAACATGAATCCTAGGAAACTTTCTGACCCGGGGAGACCAACAGATTCCTGATCCAGTGGACGAGGTCATCGAAATACAAGTGATCGCTTATGATAGAAAGAGGAAAGTTGTGATGATAAGGAAAACCAAGAAAAGGAGGCTCATGCTTGATAGCACACTCCTTGTTACCATAGAAGAAACACTTCTCAACACAGAAAATGCTAAGATAATTGAGCTAATCAGGGCGAGGATGGATATAACTGATGCAACGTTGGACAAAGCGAAAAGGGATGAAAAAGAATTAGCAATTTAACAGAAGGAGCTTGATCATATCCACCATCTAGCGAAGTATTATCAGGATTCGACGCAGGCAATAGTATTCCTGAGAAGTGAGTTCAGAGACACATATGCATAGATCACAAACAAACGAAACCTCTTCACCACATGCATAGTCGATTTTCAAGAGGATACTCTCATGGGGCTGGAAACTTGTAAAGATGTGTAGAGGTGGTATGAAAAAGAACATCGGTCCTTAGCACGAATTGACTATATCAGTGTGGTACAGAAAGGTCGAGACTCAGAAGAACGCGACATCTGAGTACTAATGAATAGAAGCATCGCTTGAATCAGGAAGGTGGTTGAATATTGGGTGACCATGGTCCAGGAACCTCAGAAAAAGATACAAGAAAGGTGGAGAGAATGTGAGAAAAGCTGGGAGAAGATCAATCGGGAGATGGAAAACATTGGCCTACCAGAATTCGGCCTGCCATAAATTTTTGTCGATTCACATGACATAGTCAAATGGCATGCAGAGAAAGACTCGACATGGGAGGCAGAGATCTCACAAATTTCAAGTATGACTCCAGGTCAAGTAAAGAAGCTCGTGGAGCACCCAATTAAATCCCTCACAGTTCTCCAACGCTTAAGTGTCAAGCTCATCAGGTATAGAGAACGAACAATGGAGATAAAGGAAGTATTCTCTGCACCGATGGATCAATGTAGGTTTCCCTATGCAAAGATATGTGAAGAGATTTTCTTCAAATGGGAGGAGTATGAGAGAAATCATCCACTACAGTAAAAAATCAGATGATCTCAAGAGAACAAGGAGATCAATTCTGCCATGTGTCATTTTTTTTTTTACTTGACACAACTTTTAGTAGTTATTTTTAGCTTAGTGATCCTTTATAAATAGGGAGATCGACCTTGTGCAAAAGGTTGATGGTTTTGGGAAAGACCCTCTTTTTTGAGAATTGTAAAAGAATTATTTCTATGCAACTTAAATTAAGAAGTTCTATTTAGAACCAAAGACAATTTTTTCATCTAAAGCGTCAACTTGATTGGATCGAGGGGGTATTGTTTTCATCTTCGAGTTTGATTATATTGTTGTATTGAGTAAGAGTTGTTGTATCTATTGCTAAGTTATATTTCAATATTATAACAATCCTTTTGTGCTAGATGATGAAAAGAAATCAAAGTGTTGATATGTGATTGATATTAGAGCTAAGAGAACTAATTCTCTTACACTCATCTTTGTTATGTATTTGTTTTCCTTTCTACAATTGTTATCTCAATCAATGATTTATGTTCACAAGTAAAAATTTATTATTTCTAATCTTGAAATAGTTATGATTATCGTTGTCTTCACGCTGAGGTATACGGGTTATCCTAAGCTCAACATTCTTGAGTCTTTCGTAATTTCCCTTTAGTAGTTGGCTTATGTCATCGTCTTTATTGTACTTAGATTATTCAAGAATAAAAAAAATGCAAAAAAAGAATCGCTTAACCTGAAGGAAGAACTTTTCATAAAAAGATATACTTGTCAGTTACTCACAAAGCCCATCGATAAATCAACTGGACCAAATATCTAGAGAACCACTCCACTTATTAAACGCTTACGAGTCTAATTGGGCCTCTTAAGTGGGTTTGGTTATTCCTGTTGAGTTAAAGGATTTCTGACCCCTCAACTAGCGGGTGTGTTGTAGGTTGTATCCCTTCATTTTGTTGGATAATAAAGAGGAAGGACCTGACAATTTCTCTGGTGGACGTAGCCCACACTGGGTAAACCACATATATCTGTGTCTCTATTGTATTGTGTATCTTCTTTGTTTTATTTCCGCATTTGTTTTATTTTATTGCTTTGCGGTCATGTTTTTCTAACAATAGAGTGTTGACTTAAGTTGGCTATTGTCTTAAGGCATTGATGAGAATTTATTCAACTAGTTTGAGAGTTTTGAGTCAGCTACCAGCATTGAGCTCACCCTGAGCCTATTGCAGTGTTATAAAGTCCTTGAATATATTCCTGCATTTTGATTTTTCTAAGTCCTAAAGAAGAACATAGTTACCAACTTAACGAGAACTCTACAAAGTTCTCGTTTTTTGGGGGGTCAAGTTTTTACCCCATTTTTAAAAATGGTGCTACCGATAGCACCCCCTCCCTTTTTAGGTGTTTTTTTTGTATTTTAAATTTTCTCATACATAATGTTTCCACTTTTTTTTTTAAAATGCTTGCTTTTTAATCTATTTTTCCATTTGTTCAATTTTTTTCTCAACCGTGTTTTTTTATCTATTTTAAAACTTTTCTATTTTTTTTTTCAATGGTGTTTTTAATCATGTTTCAATGCTTCATCCAATGTTAAAAATATTGTGCATCATTTATTTTTTTTAAATTAATATAGTTATGTGTCCTTAATTAATTTATGGTTCCATACTTTTTAAATATAGTGGAAAATATCATTTTTAACACATTTTTTTACCTTTACTTCAATACATAGAAAATAATTATAGTGTAATAACACTTTTTTTAAATATTTAGAAAATAAATATAATTATTTTTTTTA
>SNQJ01S0235017.1:0-11692 GCA_010110895.2 Picea sitchensis | reverse complement strand
GTATTATTACAATGATGAGTGTTATATATATAGAACATATGGAGACTATCCATGAAGGGATGTGTCCCTTGGATAATAAATAACTATTTATTATCATTATTACTTATTATATATATTATTTAATAATCAATAATTATATTATTAATTATTAATCTAGGAGAATGTCTTCCCGATGTTGTCCAAACATAAACACTCCCTCTCAACGGGGTGGACATTCTGCATCATGCCAAGTTTGTCTCTGAAGTATACAAACTTTTCCTTAGACTCATGACACTTGTCTATCAGTCTTTGGAGATGTCTCTCTCCCACTTGAATTGAAGGGAAACTCCCCCTGCGGCTCTCCCTCTGAGCTAACTGACTCTCTCTGAGATCAGGCTCACTCTGGGTCCGCATGTGATAACATCTAGCATCTTGAGTCTTTATCATTCCTTGTCAAATCACCATGACTAAGACAAAGACCACACCAGGGTCGTTCACCACAGGTACACCCTTGTGAGTGAATGTTAGCTTGATGCTAACTGACATGTGGAAAGCACCTCGAGTCCATATTATTCCTTGTCATGATCAAGGAAGGACTATGCCTGGGCCCATTTACCACAAGTACACCTTTGTGATAAATGTATCCTATCTCCCTTGGTCTTCAACCCAATCTAGGAGAAGGTCCATCCGATGCTTACTCGAGACATTCACTACAGGTACACCCCTATGGGTGAAAGTCTGCCTGATGTTTCCACACACTGGAGGAACACTAGCACATCGAGTCTTCTGTTCTTTGAAGACTACACTAGGGCCATTCACCATTGGTCAAACCACCATGACCAATCCTGGGAGAATATCTGCCCGATGCTGAAACATCAACACTCCCTCTTAGCTAGGGAGGTATCTTTCCATGATGTATTCATCTAGTAGTCCACTGACTACTCTATAATCAACTAATAGCACACAGCTACTACCATGCCATCAGTAGCTCGAATTATTCGTCACAGTCTTTGCGATCAAGCAACACACAACTTCTCCAAGTGATTTGGTAGTCTCCATGACAATCAACTAGTAGCATACAATTACTATAATTCCATCCAATAGAACACGACTGTGTTGATCAAAAGTAGTACACAACTACTGTCCAATGGTACACAACCACTGATAATAGCACACAACTACTGTCCATTGACACAATCACTGCCAGTGGTACACAACCACTGTAGTAGCAAAAGTTCTGTCACACATGGCACTCCCATGTGGACTTCTAGAGGCTACTTCCTCTAGAAACACTAGGGTCAACTCCCCATAGTGTGAGACATCAAGGTCAACTCCCTTGACGTGTCCTCATGTGTTTCCACAAGGGACGTGTCCTCATGTGCTCTCCACAAGGGAAGTTGGGCTATAAGCCCAAACCCACTTATCCCTCTCGGATATGTGTCCTCASAGATCAACTCAACTCAGTCACAGAGGAGTACGATCTGGAAAATGTCTCAGGAAGTTGCAAACATCAACACTCCCTCTCAGCTAGGGAGGCATTCTCTACCACGCCAAGTCTGTCACAAAAGTACTCTAATTTCGTCCTGGTAAGGGGCTTGGTAAGAACATCAACAACCTACTTATCTGTAGGAAGGTACTGCACCAGTACTGCCTTCCTCTGCACCATGTCTCGGATGTAATGGTACTTGATCTCAATGTGTTTCTATTTGTCATGAAACACTAGATTCTCTAGAGCTTCACACAACTTTGGTTATCACAATGAATAACGGTGGAATCCAACACATGTCCAAATAACTCTGCAAGGAGCTTGCGAAGCCACATTGCTTCGCAAACTGCTACACTCAATGTAATGTACTCTGCTTCTGCAGTGCTCAAAACCACATAAGTCTGTTTCCTGCTATACCAGGAAACCATGGCAGATCCCAAAGTGAGGCAACACTYGGAGGTGCTCTTCCTGTCCACAACGCTCCTTGCCCAATCAGAGTTGGTATATCCCTGCAATCTCATGTCAATATTGGAAGTATATCTCAGACCATGTCCAACTGTGCCTCGCAGGTATCTCAACACATGATTCRCAACAATCCAGTGTCTGTCTCSACTGACTCATAAACTRGCTAAATGTACTCACTGCATAGCAAATATCTGGTCTGGTGTTAACCAGATACATCAATGATCCAATCAGCTGTCTGTATAGGGTCAGATCAATCTCGTTGGAATCGGAAGAAGACACACTTAGTTTCTTCAGATTCGTCACCATTGGTGTAGCCATGGGATTACAGTTCAACATCCCAAACTTCTTCAATATCTCTACTGTGTACTTCCTCTGATTAAGGAAGATCTTATCAGTTTTCTGCCACACCTCTAGTCCCAAGTAGTGCATCATACCAAGGTCCTTATTCTCAAACTTAGAGGCTAACAGATACTTGCATTCATCAATAAGACTCTCTGTATCGGTGAGGAATAAATAATCAACATAGAGGACCAAACTCAGGGACTCACCATTAACGGTCTTGTAGTACAGGTTGGGATCGACAACACTTTTCCTGAAGGTCAAACTCATCAGGTGTCCATCAATCCTCGCATACCAAGCTCGAGGTGCCTGCTTGTAATGTTCCTGACTTGGCTAGTCTGGGAAACTGTGCTAATGTGTGTGTATGATTAATTGTTTACAACATATATATTGAGTATACAAATGGTAAATGAGACAAAAGACTATAAATCATATATTATGATATCTCCGGAGTACAATGCCGAATGCGGCTGACAATAAAATAAATCACTCGGCTAGATCAATGACAAAAGGATCTTAGCCGGCATACAATAAGAAACTAAAATGATAATACCCGATGATAGATGAACACTGCGGGATCAAAGGATGATCTGCAAGCTATGGCAGCTCACACAGTAACTACTGCAAGTCCAAAAAGTTTGCCCTGGTGGCTAGATCTCTTAGATCGGGCTGGAAACTATTCTAAACAGTGCGCCCTGTAGTGCCTCTCAGTCCTGGTGACTGACCGGTTCCTTTGCTGGTGTGTCTGGACCCCGGTTGGATTCCCCTGAGGGAATGCGCCCCTCTACTACTGGAAAAATCTGCCCTAGTAATTCCACCATTGGAATCGGCTCAGATGTGTCTCAAACTGATCGCCCCGGCTTACTGTGAAATGGGTCGGAAGGGTTTCCCTGGATCTGATCTGATGATCGCTCGGGAACCCCGAATGTGTCCTCCCCAAGTGCCGCACTCCCAATGTCCGAAAAATGCGTCCCTAATGATTCCCCTGTCGAAATCTGACGAGAAAATAGGAAAAAGATGTGTATGGCCTGCCTCTCAAATGGGTCGGAGGGGAATCTCTGAACTCTCCCTGAATTTGACAAGTCTATCCACTAAACCTCCTCAGAAGTTGTGCCCTCTCCTTGAACAAAGTGCGCCCTTGCTGCTGAATCCTATAAAAATGCTAATGAAGACTGATGGAAGAGCTGTGTGATCTCCTCGGTGACTAGGGTGTGTCTCTCAACACCGAAATCAACCACTGGTGTATTCCTCCTGGAATCCACTGAGCTACCTCTCCTGAGATGCACCTTTCTCCTCAATGACAAGTCAAAATCTGCATAATGATGAATTAGGTCGCTGTACCTTCTCTTATAGCTGCTCGAAACCCTAATTCGCTGTTGACTTCTAATTTTAGCTCATCTGTTCTATTTTTAGCTCAAGTTGGCTTAAAAGCGCTTTTAGCCACTTTTAGCTCGATGTCACTTTCCGATTATAACACCTTTCACTGGGATGACCTCTAGTAACCCCGTTTACCCCTTTCTGGCCCTGACTATAGTCTAACAGGGTTGTTTAGACCATTAAGCCTCCTCTCTGGAGCTGCTATTTGGAAAGGGACATTACACTGCTTGAGTCCATACATGGCCTTCTTCAACCTGCACACATGCGATTCCTTCTCATGTACCACGAAACCATCTGGCTGCTCGATGTATACTTCTTCCTCAATCTCTCCATTGAGAAAGGTTGTCTTCACATCCATCTGATGTAGTCTCCAATCCATGGATGTTGCAAGGGCAATAATCGTCCGGATAGAAGTGTATTGAGCAACATGAGCAAATGTCTCCTCATAATCTATTCCCTCCACCTGAGAGAATCCTCTAGCAACAAATCTCATTTTGTGCTTCTCGATGCTTCCGTCAGCTGTGTGTTTGATCTTATAGATCCACTTGGAAGTCACTACAGACTTTCCTTCATGTCTCAGAGCAATATCCCACACATCATTTTTCATGATGGACTGATACTCCTCCATCATGGCATCTCTCCATACTGGCCGACTAGATGCCTCCTCATAACAAGAAGGCTTAGAATCAATGATGTGGCTCATAGCTGTGGCATAGCACAAATATCTCTAAGGTCTCTTGCTCTCTCAGAAGGTACCACGAGGAGTTGCATGTCCTTCTACCTTCTGCAGAGTCTGACGAGCTCATGCAAGTCTCTTCTGACCTACTGCAATATTTCTGGAAACATCAACTGGAGCTACAGGATCAACGAGATCAATTGGATCAATAGGCTCAACTATTTCCCTCTGAATTGCTGGAGGGTGAGGGGGAGAAGGCACCATCTCTTCCTGTCTCTCACTATCAATCTCCATGTGGGATCCTCTAGATCTCCTAAAGGTTGCCTCCTCCTCAAAGGTAACATCTCTACTAACCTCAATCTGTCTCTGAACAGGGATGTAGATCCAGTATGCCTTCAAAGACTCACTGTACCTCACAAATGTACCCTTTCTATCTGAAGGGTCTAGCTTGGTCCTTTTCTCCTTGGGTACATGAATGTATATTGGACACCCAAATATCCCGAAGTGTCCAACCTCAGGCTTCACTCATGAACTGTGTCCATAATAAACATCTCGTGGTTCCCTCGTGGAACACATGTCTAAGACATATCGAGGTTCCCTCATGGAACCAATGTCTTCTCTAGGACACATCGAGGTTCCCTCATGGAGCTAATGGCCCCCAAGACATATCGAGGTTTCCTCGTGAAACCAATGTCTTGGTTCCTTCATCTGATTGTTCGAGGCACGTCAGTATGAAGTCCACATTCCCTCCTACTAGTCCACATAGGACCCTCCAGGGAGAATGTCTCATGATGCTGCCTCAAACATCAAAACTCCCTCTCAAGGAGGGAGACATTCTTTGCCACACCAAGCTTGTCTCGAAAATACACAAACTTTGCTCTGGACAATGGCTTGGTCAGAATGTCTGCAGTCTACTCATCAGTAGAAATGTACTGAAGTCTAATAGCTCCTCTCCGTATTTGAACATTATCGTGTATTGGGTGAAACTGCATATCCACACTTGGAATCCATCTAGATTGGCTCTCACATAATTTGAATGTAGCGCACCAAAGAAAACATACAAAGAGAATATACCACTCTTCAAACCAATACACGATCCATGCTCTCGTGTAAATGAATATACACGTGCTGTTCGAATATATTGAGGGCTAATGCCAACAACAAAAGAAATTTCCCCCTGTGTTGCTTAGTGATATTCGTTGCCGAGGGTTAGAGTCACGTTGATTCCCCCTGGGGCAAATATCTCATAGCGATATAGCGTGCAATTTCTTGTGACTATTGGTTTCCACGTAATTAAGCTCGTCGTGCTTAACAAAAACTGAACCACGAGCAACTGGGTCTTTGGGCATCTTTGCATTGTTTACATGCTCCACTAGGTTGTAGTAATTTGCCCAACTTTGAGCGGGACTTCGAGGCCGTGGAGTAAATCATGTCTGAAAAATCTCTTGATAGGGACGGGTATCCCACCGATACACTGCCTCTATTATATCTTGGTCGTTGTTAGGCTCTCGATATAGAATCCTTGGTCCTTGAGCATTGTGCAATGTTAACCCAGTTATATATGGTGCTAGCCGTTCGCGAGCTTCATCTGCGGAAACCGGTTGGGCAATCGCAACCGCCACTCCGCGAAATTCTGAATCAGGTGGCAATGCCATACTCCACTCTAATTTCAAGAAGCTCTGCCTTGTGGAATCTAGAGCAATTGGTCTCATTTGGCTAGCGCAATAACTGAAAACAAAAAATTTCTAACGATGATCTTCGCGCAAATCCTCAGTACGAACATCTCATACTCCTCTTAAAGTATTCGCCAAAGCAAACCATTCTCTTTCATTTTCCTGGGCCCTCCCGTGAGGGAGTCAAGCCGAGTCCCGCTTTGATACCATGTTGATTTATTATATGAGATGATATATGATGGATGTATTATTACAATGATGAGTGTTCCATATATAGAGAACATATGGAGATTATCCATGAAGGGATGCGTCCCTTGAATAAAAAATAACTATTTATTATTAGTATTATTACTTATTATATATATTATTTAATAATCAATAATTATATTATTAATTATTAATCTAGGAGAATGTCTTCCCGATGTTGTCCAAACATCAACAAACAGGAAGCAGACTTCCATGGCACTTAGCTCAACAAAGAGCAGAGATCACTTCACAAGAGATAGGATTCAGATGGGAGCAGTGAAGCTCCAGTATATTCTGACGGATCAACAGGTAGCTGATATTCTAACCAAACCCT
This sequence comes from Picea sitchensis, assembly GCA_010110895.2. NCBI lineage: Eukaryota > Viridiplantae > Streptophyta > Pinopsida > Pinales > Pinaceae > Picea > Picea sitchensis. Next base: position 5,117 of record SNQJ01S0235017.1, on the reverse strand, counting down.
CGGCAAAAGAGAAGTTTGAGACATTCAAAGACAGACTTGGATTGGTGTAGAATTCCTTCCTCGCTAAGAGGGAGTGTTGAGAATTATAGCTCAGACAGGAACTTCTGCACATGTTCCATGTGAACTTGCGAGAATTAGTTTGAGATATTTTCGAAAAAGTAATTTTCGAAAATTAATTCTATTTTCGAAAAGTAAATTCTATTTTGTAATTCACTTTAGTTAAAAAGTGAAAGTCTTATTTTTAACAGTCGAGTCTAAAAAGTGTATTTCGTGTGTGCATGACATAGACTAGGAATAATCTCAGAAATAGATTAGGGTTTTGGTCTCGGCTAAAACTATAAAGATAGGTCAAGATAGAGAGTTCAAACTTTAAACACAAGAGAACACTTGAGCAGTGGAGCAGGTTGAGCGACAGAGAGGGAGAGAGAGCAGGCAGCCAAGAAAGAGACGTTTCCGGCACAGTCTTGTACAATGTACGGAAGAGTTCTGTACAGTCGTACAAACAATGCCGTACAGCCATACGGACAGAGCCTTACAAACGTCTGTACAGTCCATACGGACATGCTGTACAGCCGTATAGCAGGCTGTACTCTCCCAGCAGGTTGTTCCGCCAAGTTTGAGGTGTTTTTTGGTATCCATACAGTGCTATTTTTTGGGCAGCTTGTGGAGGTTTCCTTGTAAGAAATGAAAAGCTAGTTTTGAAGGAGGTTTCGAAGGAATGAAAAGCTACTTTTGAAGGAGTAATTACCTGTGTCGTGTGAAATTAATTTTTATGCTTCCGCTATTTGATTTCCAGCTATTGTGCGATTAATGCTATGGTCTGAAATTTATTTCTGCAATAATTAAATTCAGCAATCTACTTGTTTGATTGAGATCATAAAGACTTTAGCCACCTAGGGCATGGAATTTTCACAAAACATTGGGGACACAAAAGGGTTTGTTTGGAGGTACAAAGTGGCTCTGATGCAGCTGGTACTCCATCTCCTGCCTTTCTTTCAAGCTCCAAGTATATTTTTCAATCTCCAAAGTTGTTAGGCTTACCGTTTACTGCTCTTGGAAGTGAGGGCTATGGTGTCAAGGTGGCCTTTATTCTGTCTACAGATTAGACCTTCCCTCTTAGGGAGAATGGTACCCATTGCTTTTTGATCAGACACAAGTCTGACATAAGTTACATTGGCCTGTGGCATAGGCTGAGCTGCGTGCCATTTGATGCCAATGGCTGAAATCCATGATGATTGCAACATGCCTCTTGCGTGTAAATTTGTGCTCAGATCTGTGGTAGTTGAATACTGCATGTTCAGAACCAGCAAGGGTGTATGAATACCTTTTCTACTGCTAAGTGACACAATTCATTCTTGTTCTGCTGAAGATCCACGAGCTGGTGTAGTAACCATGTTCACTCAGCTGGTGTATTGGCAAAGCCACCCTCCTCCGGTCCTTGTCTCATGCTAGCTGGGGGTTTTTCTGCAAGGTGGCTGGATTCCAATGCAGCAGGACCCTGGATTTGCTGAAAGGTATCCCACCCCCCCCCAAGTGGCAGCCGGTGGGTCACTGATGACTTCCCAGAGGAATTAGACCAAAGCAATTGTGGAAGTCAAACCTCTAAATGGAAAAAATACAAAAAAAAAGAAAAGTCAAACCTCTAAATGGAAAAAATACAAAAAAAAAGAAAAAAGAAGAAGAAAAAAGTTTGCTCAGCTCTGCGGCCCACAATGAGAATCTGTTCTAAAGAGTCAACAGTGAAAGTATAGTGTATGACTCGGCAAAAACTATTGCTGTGAGAGAGAGCCAACTGCATTTCCTGCAGTGTATCAATTCAGCTTTCTGATACCATTGCCCTGTGGGTGCAGTGGTTAAAGAGTATGTTGCCCATGTCCTAAATGGGACAAGAGCTGCTGCTTATAAGTGGGTTAAGATGTTCACTGTTCCCTATAATTGGGATGAGATGTTCCCTGCTGCCCAAATCCACAGTTTCATTGTCGTTGAGAGTGAGTCGTTGATTGCCAGATAGAACTGATGTTGCTGCTGTAAATAAGGACACTGTTGAGATTGAAAACTAGGTTGGGCACTATGAGCCTTCTGTGGGATAGAAATATGATGTTGTTCTGGTCGTTGTTGCCAATAGCTGAAGAGCAGCTATTGGCAAGTGGTATTGCTGCTGCAAAACTGCTGTAGTGCCAAGCTAACATGGAACTCCACTTGACACTGAGAATTTGGCAGACGGCCATATAATGACAATGACTATTGTGATGAGGATAATTGACCAAGGGTACGCTGCTGGAGTTGTCCTACTTGCTACTGTGGCTGGGATGTAACTGGACACTGTTGCACCATATTTTCCTGAGCAGTTTCCTGCTGTTCTGATAAAGGGGCTTGACATTGATCAGAATTTGACACAGGAGGATGGGGGTTGGTCAGGTGCTGATGTGAGGGCAGAGCTGGAAGAGTATGAAGGGATGGTTGATGCTATCACTGATTACTTTGTGGTTTAAAAGTATGCTTCTGTTTTCCTGTGGGAAGATAACTAGATGCATGGGATTTATCTTTAGAACCATGCAAGTTGTTGGATGATTCTTTCCCTGCACGTTGAAGATTCACTAATTCTGTCTGTGCCTTTGCAATATCCACTTATTTCGCAGTTTGTACTGCCCCATGAACTGGGATATGGTTGTCCAAGAACCTACATCTCTCATCTGGGTCTTGAGGTTCCTAGTATCATCGCTTCCTCCTCGAGAGGGAGAAAAACATCTATTGAAAGAGATGCCACTGTGACAGTTGCCATTTTGACATTTTTCTGTGGATAATGATTCATCAGATATACCATAACTGAACTGCTCTCTGTCATTGAAGTGATTGATCACTATTTCTTGTTTTGTTTTTTTTCACAATAGCCACGCTGTACAACACCCTGATAGAAGAGATTCCAGAGATGAACACATATGGTGCATAGCAGAGAATTGATGACAAATCATCAAGAACCCAGGTTGGCCATACAATCAGAAAACGGTTCCACTTTGATGGTCCAAACACTGTGAAAGAGACAACATTACATGCTGTCGCTGCCCAACTCAAAGATGGAGATACAAGGCAGAGAATCCTGTAGCATGGCAACAATATTCTTTCCCCTTCTAGATTCCTGTACAACAATGCCATACGACCACCCGTTAATTGAAGGGGATGATTCATTAGCTAACTATAGTTAATTGTCTCAAATCATGCAGAAACACCACAAACTACTGAAGTCGGGGTTTGAACAAAGTGGTCTGGAATCAGAATACTAGATACTGATTGCCACATTTCTAATAAATATCCCAATCCAGAGTTTGTATCCAAAAATAAGGACAAATGCTACGACAATTCCAGAAGGTGCCCATTATCGGGAAAGCAGTGGATTTCACAAAGAGAAAGAGTGTTAAGAGCTTTGCAGTCCACACATAAATACACGTAATAATGAAGTTACGACTTCGAAACTCCTTATCTTTAACCTACACTAACAATATTTACCAGCAATGAACAAGGCATTATTTGTGAATGGTTCTGTAGTATGTACATGATCTAATATGCAGTTTGGGGAATGGTATAATCCAACAGTCATGTTCCTGAGAAGAAAACTTCAAGTCCGAAGATGATATCAGGGTTCTTAATGTTGTAACTTGGTGTCGAACAGATATGCACTGAATTCTAGATGCAATTGGAACATTTCCAACTTCGACATAATTGTACACAGACAACAGTAGAGCAATGTATGATGAAATCGTATATAAGTTCAGTGTTCCTCATCTCACAACAGTCTTCAAAATGTCATTCAGCAATTTCTCCAGACATTCCACCGCCAGTGTCTGCTTTTCTAACAACCTTTTCTTTCAGCTTGAATGCTTTTTAACTGTAACTGGACTGAAGTTTGCCATAATTCTTAAACTTGTCTTGCCCCAGAAAATTTATTTGAGCAAACACTACCGAATTTCTCAAAAGACCAACACAATTCAAACTACAACCACTGTTGGCTTCTTATCTTGAATGCATAGAATTGAACCTAGGTGGGGAGGATAACAATCATTCCTCCCAACCACTTGAGCTAAACCCAATTGACATACTTTTACTATTTGTTATTTTGGTTTTGGGTTAATTTTCTTTGAAGGGTTAGAATTTTTTCGAAGCCGTTATCTTATGGAGGACAAGGTTTAGATAGAGGAGCTTTATTTGGTAATCAATTCCAAAGTGTTGGTACTCGTGGCATCAATTGCACTTGAAGGGGACATATGATCTTGCTTTTGGTCATGACCTTGGAGTTTTAGTTGGTGTTTAAATATTTTAGGTAATCCATTCTTAACATTGACACAAATGTTGATTTTTTGCTCTGATTTGTTGACATATTTCCCGAACATGTTTCTAAATCCTTGCAGTATTCAATCTTCCCCAAAGATGAATGGATTTGTTGATACATCTCCCTAGCGTGTTCCCAATTTCTTGTCTTGTTAAATTGTTCTAAAAGAAGAAAGGAAGAAAGAGGAGCTTGACCTAGATGAGAATTGTTGTTGGAATTTCTTCCTTTAGGTTAAATTTCAAGGCTCAATGGTTTAGGTAAAGACCATTGGATCCCATAAACCATGGTCACCCTCTAAAATATTTATCCCTATCCTCTTTGAGTTCAAACAAGTAGGAATATAATCTCTTACTGTAGTAAAAAAAGTTCAAGGTTCCTTGCACATGAGGAGTCCATTGTCGCCCTGTTAGTTTTTGGGGTAGCTTGGACATGTACTTCCGCATTGGCAATGCCTAGCATGCAGAGGTGTCCGAGCGATGCTCTCTAGATCTTTAACTTTATAATTGCATTTATAAAGCTAACATGACTTTTATTTAATGGCTATTATAAAGTTGAGTGACTTAAGTGATTTAAGTCATCTCAACGAGAGATTAAGTCACAACCGTTGATCTTGAGAAGGCAAGATCTAATCTTGACCGTTGAGATCTTAGGGTTAGGGATTTGGTCATTAAGAGATTATAAAAGCAGATCTAAGGAGAGTGAAAGACACATTGAGTTGAGAGATGAAGAGGGTGATTTGGCAGAGGCAAAGGGTGAATTTGTAGTTGGAGGAAAGATTTTGCAGGGCCGAAAA
>SNQJ01S0235016.1:0-13930 GCA_010110895.2 Picea sitchensis | reverse complement strand
TGCATAATGGGAACAAGTACATAATAAAATCAGCTTCTCTTGGGCCCACTAAGATCATGTACCTATTGTTGGTTGTTTTATTTCTTATTACATGAGTTTCATATTGTTAACTAATTACTTAATCATTTTTTTAACAACACTCAAATCCATCTTTTTAAGTAGATATGAATTGAATACACATTGTTTTTCGATTTGATATATCCTGATCCACAAAGCATTGAAATTAGCATGCATGGACATATTTTCCTTTACCTTATTCCATAACAACACAAGATATCCCTTTTGAAAATATTTCAATGTTGTCCTTTGATCAAAATACCCACACATTGTATCTTGTCTCTTTTGTATAGCTAGCCATGCTTTCTCTTATCTCTCCTCAAGTTGTACCGACTGGTAGTATCTCGATTACAGAGGGGTAACTTCTTCTTCATTCTCCAATCCAATGGGCAATGGTATGGCATTCAATTCGATGTGCACAAGGAGCACTGTGTCTTTACCATAAACTAGAGTGAAAGGAAAATGTTTGAAGCTTTCTTTAAGTGTGAATCCTACTTTCCCACAATGCGTTATTCAATTTGGTATGCAAGTTCCTTTGGTTGGTTGAAATAGTCTTCTTTAAAATTGGGTGACAGTCTTGTTCGTCAACTCGACCAAATTTTTACCTTATGAGTAGTAGTTTGAGAGTTGTCCCATGACAATGTTATATTGTCCACAAAAAGAAGTGAAACATGAACCATCAAATATCGAACCATTGTCCACGATTAATTTCTTGGGGACCCCAAACCTACATACAATGTGCTCCTCCAATAATTGTATGAGTTGAGATGAATCAACTTCCTTTAGGGGAAATATTCACCATGCATTGTGGAGAACCGCGGTTCTTACCATAAACTAGAGTGAAAGGAAAATGTTTGAAGCTTTCTTTAGGTGTGAATCCTACTTTCCCACAATGCATCTATCAACTTGTTATGGTGTTCCTTTGTTGGTTGAAATAGTCTTCTTTAAAATTGGATGATAGTCTTGTTCGTCAACGCGACCAAATTGTTACCTAATGAGTAGTAGTTTGATAGTTGTCCCATGACAATGTTATATTGTCCACAAAAAGAAGTGAAACATGAACCATCAAATATCGAACCATTGTCCATGATTAATTTCTTGGGAACCCCAAACCTGCATACAATGTGCTCCTCCAATAATTGTATGAGTTGAGATGAATCAACTTCCTTTAGGGGAACAACTTCAATCCATTTTTGTAAAATAATTTGTTGATGTTAGAATATGTAATGGCTCTACTTGACTTTGGATTTATGGGACTAGTGACATCCAACTGCCACTACGAAAATGGTGTATCCACTACAATCAATTTAAAGGCATTGTGGATCTCTTCATTTTCTCGAGCATTTGAAAAAAGTGTGGGCCAATAAATCCCAACTCTAATCACTTTATGAGATATGACCAATGGGGTGAAATGACCGCCACATACATTCTCATGCATTTACTTCAACACTTCATCAACCTTCAATGGCCCCAAACATCTTAGCAACTCATTCAATTGAAATTTCTTCTAAACAATAGACCAGAAATAAACACATATATGATAGCCTTCAAATCCTTGTTTTCTTTGGACTTGTCCCAATCTTAGATTAAAAACTATATCTATATACCATTCTATCCTAACAATTATAGAATCACAAATGAGTTCTTCCTCCACAATTCTTCCAAGATCAATAGTCATAGCCTTGATGTTGGATATCAACTTGCTTAGGCCTTGGCCTTGAACAAATTTTAATGATTTAATCTCCATATAGTATTCTTATAGATTAAAATTCCAACTGGCCCATGTACCCTCCCTCATCAATTGACTCAACATTATATTAAATAGTGGAAATGGGACTTTTGATAACACATGTATCGATAGAATATACGATCTGAAATGCGCAACCTCGCTCACCATAGAAAATGCTTCTTTTTCAATCGACGAGTTTCTCAACTCATAATCCTGCAACCCTCTACTCATGAATGAGATGGGAAACTCATGATTCTCCTTATTTTTCTAAGGATGGAAACAACTGTGTCCTTGGAACAAAATAATATAGTATGGAGTCCTTGTCCAAGTCGAGATTAGCTAACAAAAGAGCACTAGTGATTGTAGCCTTGATGTTTTTGAAAGATTCCTAAACCTCAAGGGTCCATTCAAATGCTTGATCATTTTTTTAATAATCGATTGATAGGATTTACAATTAAGGCATAATCAAGAAAAAATATTCACACAAAATATATCTTTCCAAAGAAGTATTGGAATCCCTTCCTGTTGGTCGGTGGATTTAAGTTATTTATATCCTTGATTCATTCTAAGTCAATGGAAATCCCCTCTACACTTACTATGTGTCCCAACAATTTTTCCTTGAAAATGAACAATCTTTTCTTGGGGTCCAATGATATGTTGTGCATTATACATCTCCTAAAAAACTTTTCTCAAGTGTTCCAAATGTTGCTCCCTAACTTTGGAATGTACATTGAGATAATCTTGGTAGTCATTCATGGTATTGCTAATCAAATCATAAAAGGCATGATCCATAGCTATTTAGAAGGTTACAACTGCATTCATTAGGCCGAATGGCATTCAAACATGGACATAAGTGCCCCATGGGATCGTAAAGGCTATCTTCTATCGATCACCTTCAACCACTACTACTTGATTGTAACTTGAGAATCCATCCAACATGAACATTAGAGTTGAGCTTGTTACTTCATTGTGGCAACATTTTTTAAACCAAACATAAATTTTATTATATATTCAAAAATTTGTATTCGATGCTAGTAGCTCGGGTTACATAGTGTTGATTCAAGGATATTCAACAAACATAAATAGTTGTCTGCAGTTGCAAAAAAAAGCTTACAATAGATTAAGAAGTATATGTCCCTAGTTGGCATACAAGTGGCATGCTTAAAAAAAACACCTAACAACCTTATAACGCATAAATACATAAATTTAATGACAACCATGAACACTATCTACTTCTTCCTAACCATCATCAGAGTAAGTGGATCTATGCTTCTCAATTTCCATTGGATCCTTCAACTGGTGGACTATCTCCTCTTTAAGATCGACTTGGACCAAATTCTCTAATGTCCTGTTGTTTGAAGTCATAGATAGAGTATCCTTTCAAAGATTAAGAGTCAGGTTAGCATATTACATTATGCCTTGAGGATATCAATCTTTTTCCTATGTTGAACTAACAAACTCATGATGCTTTCTTCTAAGAGATGCATAAATGCTCATTCTCGTATGGAATTTAGAGATTGGTAAAGAACATTGTGTTTATTGGAGTGGATGATATCCTTTGTGTCTTTTCGCATCTTCTAAATTATTACATCCATGTTCTCCATGCTACCAAACCGCCTGTGGGATGTAGTAGGATATAGAAATAAAAACCAACACTAGAATATCTATCTAGAGGAGCACATAAATGGGATGTATCCCTTCGAATACCTAAAAATAAAAACCAAAAATATCAATAATAGAGAAATTATCGCGGAAATGAATCATTGTATCTAACCTAAAAACAAAGAAGGAAAGGAATGTTAAGTGCCGAAACCAAAGTCTAGGCACCTCTCCTATCTGGAGATTGACACCTAGCCTTCATTGCAATTACAAGCTTCAACCACCACATAGTCTTCATTGTAATTATTACTGGGACCAAAAGGAGAGAAGGGGAGAAAATACCAAGACAAAGGAAAACCCAACAACCATAATTGAAACCTACTTTCTTAACAATAGAGGCCAAGATTTCCTTGAAACCCTATCTCCAAACTCGACCACTTTTAGTTTATAAACATTCTAAATCAAAGTGTGAAGATCGATAGCCTACCCAAAAATGAGAGAATTACTCACCATATGGCTAGGTGCACCAACAAACCAACCAAATTTGTCCCCATTTCCAAGCCTCGACCAATCCATTATCCCACAAATACATGTACCAAGCACCAACCAAGAATTCAATAACCACAAACAAGGAGACTATTCACATGATACAATGATTATACTTTGTCCTCAACTCTCCCATCCTTATGCCATTATTATGAGTGGTGGAGATTGGATCCATGTATTAATTTATGAGTTTGATTCACCAATTCAAAATTGATACTTAGGGGATAGGTATGGTATCATAGCCCCCATTTTAAATCAAAACACCAAGACTTAACTCTATGGCTCATTTATCCCAATGGTCATCTTATTCATTCATGTCACTTTTGATGTGATAATTGGAGATTTTGGAGAAGGATTTGGATTCCTTATTTATTCGAGCGATGATTTTATTTAACTTACATCCCTTTGGAAGGGATTTCCAAAGCATTGCCTTGATGACAATCATCAAGTCTCCAAAAGAAAAAAACACTCTAAAATTTACTTCTTTGGTTAGGATAAGACCAAATAGAAGAGCATATTCCTCTACAAGGTTATTTGAAGCTTGTCCAAGTCCCAAAACGAATGATAAAATTGTTGTTCCTTTTGGAGTCATGGAGACTTCACTCTCATACCGTTGTTGTAGAAACATTTTGATCGGCATGTCTCCTACTAACTCCATCCTTCCAAACCTGACTACTACTACTAGATTAGCAATCCATTCTAATCCATTCTGAACGCCTGATGGATAGTATGATCCTTTATTTTAGGAGTTTTTCAAGTTTGATTTTAATGAGCATCTTCAATTTTGATTTATTTTTTCTTGGTTTGAAAATATGTATTTCCCCTTTTCTCAAACAAAGTTATGTTTAGTAATGCCTTGGTTCATTCTTTAGTTCAATAGACCCATGCAAAACACATCTTCAAATTATTTAGAAAGTTGAGAGAATTTTCACAACTACGTTTCAGTACAATCATCATTGAGATTCAAGAATTTGGGATTCTCAAGTGTGTCAATGTTAAACTATCTCTTAGACCTTACTAGGGAATGGATCCTCCTTGAGTTTCCCTCTTCACAATCCATCATCCTTGGTGAATATTGATTCCAACATAATCAAACCCATCGAGCGGGTATGTCCTTTGAGATTCAACAATCCTTGTTTATCATAACCATCCTTTTGATATTCCCAATCGAGGCTCAAATGGAAATTTTCACACTATCTCTTTTGATTCATTTAGTTATCTTCAAGAAGTCAAGGATATGCTTATCATTGTGGAAAAAATTCCATAATATCTCAAACATCCCCTATTTATCATAACCATCCCTATAGTCCCTAATTGAGGCTCCATATTAGAATTCTTCACACTATCTTCTTCGATTCATTTTTTTATCGTTAAGAAGTTGAGGATATGCTCATCATTGTAGAAAAATTTCCATAATATTTGATTTTCTAGGATGGAAGGGAGATAAACCAACTAAACTAAAAAATAATCATTTAGAAAGGAAGGGCGAAGGTTAAAAAGGAAAGTCGATACTACCAAAGATTTAGTCGGATAATTCTCATCTCTAGGAACACATATTATGTTAAATGAATTGAAATTTTACATATGTTCCCACACCCTTTGAATATATGTTTTCAATCGTCCATTTTTGACAACATCACTTTCTTTCCGACCTAATTGATGATCATCTTAGAGTATCCCATCACAATAAGGTATTGTAATTTCATCTCTTGAGCTAAAAACATTCCTTGCACTAAGTGTTTGTACCCCATTGCATTGTTTTTACATCCAAATTGTAGTTTGAATGAGTAAGGCTATATGTCTCCTGCTAGGATTTCCAACACTAGACCTGCACTCAATTATTATTTAACACAAACTCCATCGAATACCATTGCCCAAAATCCTTTGAAAGGGAGGAAAACCTATGAATCTTCCTCTATGACAATATCTTCATTGTTGATAATTGCATAGCTCCCCAATCCTACATCAATGTAATGTTCCAATCCCTCAAGTTGTTTATTTTCAAAGTAGACCAATTTATTTGGTTCTTGAGGAATCTTAGTAAAACCTCCATCATTCATGGGTAACATCATGCAAATACCATAATGGTCCTCCTAATGAAAACACCCTAATTCACCCCAAGGACTACTGTATGCAATTGGAAAATCTAATAATTACTCAGAATAATAAATATGCACAGGTAGGGTGACACTTATACAGTCTTTTAATTTCCATAAGTTGGAACTTCTTTCAAATATATAATGTAAATCCATTTTCCATATTCATAGTACTAAGTAAATTGCAAACCCATCACCCCCATGATCAAGAGTGGAATCATGCTATTCATGGCCCACTGTCAATAATACAATTGTGCAAAATGAACTCATCGGTCTCCAAAGAGATGAAAAATGGAAGGACTCGTCTGACATTCTCTTAGAATGATTGTAGTTGTTGATAACAATCATTATGAGTGAAGGCCTCTACCCTTGGTCCATTTGTCATCCTTGCATTAAGGGGCTTGGAAACAAATCTTCCTTCATTGTAGTATCTTGGCCACTCCAAGAATGGAGAGAGTAATTTGCATCCTATTTGATTATTGTAATACACGTAATTTCCTTAGGATAGCATTCTGATTCCTCTCGGATTCAATTACAAAGGGTTCGATTTCATGCTTCCTTGGTGATATTTTCTTTGGATTTGAGGTTTGGATAGTAGTGTTAGGATCAATTAGAGCTCCTTTTGATTTAACCAATTGAGAAGAAACAAGATTCTTAGGCTTACATTTATTTGTCCATGATCTGGTTTGCAGAAGGTTTTCTTTATAATTTGCATACACATCAATATCAAAGTACATGTGTTTATCCATAAATTCCTTCTCATGGGTAGGCATAATAAAACCATCCCATTGAGTGGAGTTTGATGATTGAGATGCAAAACCATAATATTGTGGTCATTGGTAAATACATTCATTGTCTTCAAGTAGGTACTCATTGTTGTGATAATCATTGAGAATTGCAATGTTGGGATGGGCATTCTACACTTGTTTGGAATGAGAAATGTTCTCCACCCTTCTGGGACCATTGTCCAACCCTTCATGGGTCTAAGTGCTCCATTTTCATGGTAGCATATTGCGACCTTGGTTTCATATCTTCACCCCTTTTCAAATGTATGACTTCATTATAGAGTTTTTATATGATTCAGTTCAACTACCCAAGCTTTGTATCATGATTGTTGTGAGATACCTTACTAATCCTCTGGGCATTCCATACATGGGGAGGTTATCCATGGAAAATTAATCTTCCCACACCTTTTTCATACATAGGTCGATAATATGTAGAAGGTCCCTATCATGAGATTGATAGGATAGCCATATGTCTTTGAACTCATCCTAATATGATATTAGGATCAACATTACTTTCCAACATATCTTCTTCCATTTCATAGGCATTTCTCATGTCTTGTTCCAATGTGTTTATATGAGTGGATTCCAATGCATAGTTCACATTAGATAGCATAGAATTCTTGTAGAATATAATAATCATCAAATCATTTATACATCAACTTTCAGGTATTCAGAGCTCAAAAAAAACTGAGGTTAAAATCCTTGATTATTTCATCCTTTTCAAGGTGAATTCAAGTGAACTGAGTAAGGAGGGTATGAAAAACGATTGGTTGGGTGTATTGGGTTAAAAAAATATCCTCAATTTCACAAAACAATTTATAGATCTAATTGACAAGGACCAAAACCAATATGATGCTAGACCCACCAAATTTTGAAGGAATACCCCCACTAAATGTCATCATTATTTAAGAAAGACATGTCATACATTGCTAGAAATTGATCCATATGCCTTTCAGGACTTCTTGAATCATCACCATTGAATATGGGAAGACACCATTGAGTTAAGGTTTGTACTCGTTGTTTTCCTCCCTCAAAGCTCCGGCGATCATCCTTCACCTTCTTCTTCGTTTTGTTCTACTTCTCTATCATGTGGTTACATCCCATTATTTTTCATATGTTCACCATTTCAATCTTTGTCCCTTTCTAGGACTATCATATGGCTTACGTATGTGGATAGAAGGATTTGATCTCAAAAATTCTACCAGAACTTTCTAATTCCCAACTATGTTTGCTGATTTTGTTCAAGAGCTTCTTTACGAGAACTCCAAATCTATCTAGACCAACATAGCCTATCACTCTCTTACGACATATTCCCCGAATCATTAAACACTCAAATATTCATCGCTAATAAATTTGGGGCTCTACCACTCGATTTTCTTCTTGTGAAAGCACGTTCCAAGAATGCATGAGCTTAGTGAAGTCTTGAGTTGTTTTTAGAGTAGTATTAAAACATTGATTTAATATGCTATATTTATCTTCTAAGCCAACACATAAGTGAATTTGTATTGGATCTCCATGCAACATCTGTTCCCCAATGGATTTACCCAAATTTTGAAGCCATTTCCTTTTGGGAAGGGCTCAACGTTAAGGAAACTCTTTGATTTCCTTGAATATTCTCACTAGAGCCCTTCTTAAAAGGAAAGGCTTCAACACCTCTAAGTATGAGACTTCGCTCGTTTTGGTTTTGATATATGTCCTTGTCTTTGGAGTATGTAACATCCTCGGCCTCTGGCACCACACAAACTTATTCCTGAGGAATAATTTGCTCGCGATCTGGATTTTATGTTGATGAACCACTTAACCTGATGATGATGCGCCATGATTGATGACAAGATGTTTTACCATTGCTATATACAGATGCTATTGACTCGGCCATTGAGTGCAGTTTCGCATCTGAGGATGCAGAGATTTCCATGGAACCCCTTGACCGGACAGAGCTGTAGGAGTGGACTATTTGAGTTGCTGTTTTCACGCGATATTGTGTGGTTTGATGAAGTATTACTTCATGATATGTTGCTGTTAGATGATCCTATTGATGGTTGATGATGCGCTTATCAGCCAGGGTCGCACCGCACCGCCATGGAGTAAAGGGGCCGCCGTCATCAATTCAGTTCAGAGATTGAGGAGGTGTGTCGCCAGCCCGCCACGTTCGTCATCTTCACCGCGGCTTCCAAACCCGCAGTTGCAATCATACCTGTTCTATAGGACCACCAGTGAGGGCGCATCAGCGATAGTCGCCACGATCTCGAATTCAGAAGTTAACGACACCCAGTTCAGAATCACCCATGCCGTGAGTGGTGACCCCACCACATGATTCCAAGGGCTTAACAAGGTAAAATTTGGCCCCAGGAAGCCCCGGTCTCCCACAAGTTCACGTGGCATATTGTTGACTCTAGGGGTTATAGATCTCTACCAATCCGTCAAGTCAGAAAGTGGCGTTCCTGGAGTACGTGGCATCCGGCTAGCACGTCATGAAAGAAATGCAAATCGTTTGGCATTGGAGCACGCCAGTATCCCGGTATAACGCCGTGCAATGGAAGCAACGAGGCACCTTTGGATAACGAAGGCCCCGGCACGCCGCATGGATGAAGGAGACAAACATAGATGACCAATTCCAACCGATAAAATTCTAAAACGACTTCACACTGTCAGCCTTGCACCTAAATTAAAACATCTAAGTTGGGGTTGGACAAGTTCTAAGAAAGGATAAAATAACCAGGCAAACCAAAACCCTCCTAGGTGTTAATTAAAGTCTTATTAAAAGTGAAGGGAATAAAGTAAAGAGGGAATTAATTTTAAGTGAAACCCATGGTCTTAAAATGATAAAGAAGGAATAAAATTATTAAAAGGGGAGTATTAAAAGATAGGAATTTTAAATATATTGAAAAGATAAAAACCGCATTTATCTTTTGGTTCAAAAATAAAAATAACAAGAGAACACACAAAAAAATTTGGAGGCGATTATGAGCAATTAAGGAGTAAATTAAGAACAGATTAAGGAGTAAATTAAGGAGTAAATTAAGGAAATGATTGAAAATTAAGGGCAAATTAAGGAGTGATTATGAGCAATTTAAGGAGTATGATTAATAGAATAAATTAAGGAGTAATTTATGGAGTGATTAAGAAGTAAGTTAAGGAGAAATTTAAAGAGTGAATTAAGGAATGATTAACGAATAAATTAAGGAGTAATTTCATGGAGTGATTAAAGAGTAAGTTAAGGAGAAATTTATGGAGCGATTTTGGAGGAGTGAGAGAATTGAGTCTTTAAACTATTAAAAGAAATTAAATTACCTTGAACCGTAGGCATGTGCGTGACACCCTGGATCTACAAGTGGAGAACGCTAGAGGGTTGTCATTAAAATTAATTAATTGTCGATTTATGAATTAGGTCTATCTCAAAATCTCTATATAAGGAGGGGAAAGGAAGGAAGAAGGAGGAAACCCGGCAGGAGCCAGTAACGCTACCAGTTGTAGCTCTTGACTCCGCTGTTTGTGAGGAGCTGGGTATTGGTCTCACCGTGATTGAGTGGCAGTAGCTCACCGTTGAGGCTTGGTCAGATTTTATTCTATCTCCTGTTTCCAGTGGCCCCTATGCCCTGGGGCTTAAGGGGGAAGAAGAGTACTCATAACATTAGCTGGGAGGTACCAATGAATTCATTGCCCACAAGCAGAGCCAACGAGGGTAGCCGCACGCCATGGACTGCCGCCAGAAGTGGCAATGGTATGATTTAATGGTGAAGTAGAAAGCAGTTTTATATTCGGAATTTTTTTTGTTATTGGTGATAATATGATTAGATTGGTTGGCATTATGGTTTTGAAATCAGTTCAAGAACGATATTGTGAGTTTGTTATTCCTCGAGCCCCGTCACCCTTAGTTATGATGTCATTAATATGAATTATGCGATGGTTGTAAATTCCCTCTTATTGGACTGGCCATTAGAGATCTAACGTTGGGTCGCTACATATGGTATCGAGCCGTCTCGACCAGACTTGGGATTCACTCGTATGTTTTAAATACCGTAGGGCTGTTGGGCATTTTAAGATTTTGATCCGCTTTTAATTGCCATTGGGCAACTCGACATGGCATTCGCTTTTACCGCCGAGCATGGGCACACTCATACTGTAATATTAGGTGATTTTAACATAATGTTGGGCATTTTCCTCTTCTAAACAATTTACGTTTCCTTTCCATGATATTTTGGCGTTGAACTGTGCTTGCATTCTTAATGATCCGCAAGGTTCATATCAGGAGCATGCTCGTCATGCGTTGTTTCTTTATAACACCGTATTTTGCATTGGGCAATGACCAGTGTATTTAAAGTTTTTATTCCCCACAGTTTTGAAAATGACCATTGTACAAAACGAAAGTGCAAATCTAAAAAGCGCCGAAATTATTGCATCTTCCATTGCGCTCGGGTTTATGGGTCTATGTTTCTTTAAAATTGTTTTGCCAATTGTTTCACCGCTGCATCCCCGGATTTATGCGCAGTTATTACCGACATTGCATTAGCATTTTCGCTTAGTTGTAATTTCAGAATCGCGTATTCTGAACGCCCATTGAAGGAGATTTTCATCAGATATTGTTGGATCCATTGTCAATCACGCTGATTTTAAATTTTTCTCAGGCGCTAATGCCCCACTTAGCTAGTCGCTGTCAAATTTCTGGTCGCGTTGCTGGTAAACTTCATAACTCGGCCATGCATATCAATGGCGTGGGGCTAATAATAAAACAACTCTTAATTCAAAACCACCCTTCCTTCCGGCCGGTCATTTTATTGATTTCATCGTTTCGTCTGCTCCATGAAGAAGGGAAAAAAAGGAAAGTACAGGGAAACAAAGCAAATTTATTAACAATGGTTGCCGCTATTGCTCCCCAAGATGTAATTTCTCTCCTCAAGGCTTTGCCGTGCAATGACCAGGCAAGTGTTTTTCCCGAATCGCCCATCTTTACTGGCCATCTATTTAGTTCAAGGTGACCGGAAATTGCCACTTTCGCTTTTTCCATTGTCCGCCTTTGTTTCATCTTCTTTAATGCATGTTAGTGCCATCCGTAGTAAATCTGCCCCAACCACTGGCTTCATAGTCTACATACCTTAGCCTCGAACAGGAAACACTAACTGAAATGGTAGACCCAGGGATGGCATCGTTCTGCTTAATGGGTCCAAGTAGGGCTCTACTGCGGCTTAATCTATCTTTTTCCATGGAGGAAATTCAAATTAGACAACCGCTCATACTACTTAATTTAATTTTTTTTTTTGGGTATAGAACGAATAATCAGGATCCTGTTCTATTTTGGGGAATTCGTTTTACTTTTGTCATTGATGCATGACCTAGGCACTAAATTCTCGCGCCATCTTATTCTGGAGGAAGAGATATGTCATTATGGTTGAGGTGAGATGATCACACGAACTTGCATAAAATGTTAATTCGTATCACGCCAGGGTCATTGTGGTTATGCCGCCTTGTCAGGTTAAAAACAAAAACCAAAACACAAACCTTCATATCGATAAATGGAGATCGACACCACCTCCTCACAATGTCGACACCGCCCTTGATTAATTAAAGGTCAACACACCACTCTTCAGGTACAACATCATGTTATTATATACATCGTGATTTAACTGCGTTGGTTTTAATTATCGGCTTTAAAAACAGAGATTTAGGTATCATGATCTTATTAATATTGTATATTACACGTGGTCATTTAATCGGTCGTTGCTGCTGTCTAAAATTCCACTGAACACAGTTATGTTCATCGTTTGGTACACGTTTATAATGTTTGCGTTTGGTACACGTTTGTGCGTTTGGAATTGTATGCTCTTTCCCCGGTTCGAGTCCATTTCAACCCAATTCTCGAGCCATATGAAAGCCAACTACAAACATGTGTTGCTGCTGTCTAAATTCCGCTGCAGTTATGTGTCATCTTGTTAATTGTAGGAATCTGATGTCATTCATAAAAAGAGGTTATTTATATGTTGACCAATTGTTGTTTTAGAGAGGATGTGATTGTCAAAATGATAATTTTGTTTATTAAAAACAGAAGAATAATGCAGGATGTTATTTATATATTGGAGTTTATGGTTATAATACTTATGCACTGGAGTTATCCAATTGATGTCACCTGTAGTATGGGGTAACTCCATATATTTGACATCATTAATTGATAGAAATCTTAGTTTATTGTAGATTGCAAGGTGGGCTCTGTATTGGTTGTTATATTTAAGTAAAATTTAATAAGAATGCTTGAGATCAATATTTTTAACCTATTGATCACACCGAAACAAATCAACTTGATGATAAGTGGAAAAAGTTTCTATATTTGATATGTCCAAGGGGAATTGCATGTAGATTTCTGCATTACTAGTGTTAGTGAAGTAGCAACTGTATCCATTTAAACACTAAGTGACCCAAAGTTGCTATGAACCTCAATGTTGCATTAACTTGGTACAAACCCTGGTTAACATGAGGGGAGGGAGATTTAAACCTTGCACCTCTCCCAAGCATTAACAATGACTTTACCAATACACCACGGAATCATCCCCAACATCCTTTTCCTATTGTGTTATTGTAAGCCGAGATGGCATATTTTTGTGAGTTTCAGTTTAGAATATTACAAGCTACAACTAGCAGGGTATAGAATGATGGCTTATACTGAATTTGGTTGACACCCTTTCTCAATCCCGGGTTAGAAACCATTTCTGCTTGGAGACTTTAATTAGAGAGGTTTATCTAATAAATATTTAGAGGGTTGTTTCTAGGTGCAATTTCAATTGTAAAGGTTGCCTGGGTAGCTCATAAAATCCACTGTTTATTCTCAACATGTAGCTGAGGTCATGATGACAAGGGTAAAATTGATTTTATGTTATGATCCAAGTCCAACATCCTATGGGGTACATGGCAGGTCATAGTGGCTTTTTCTGCACTTTTATCACTCTATTGAAACAGATCTCAACCTTGAAACCTACTACAAGAGGAAACAGAGTAAAGTTCTGTAATAATTCTGAAGCATAGTAGCCATGCTCAGGAAAAATGAAGAATGACAAGACCATTTAAAAAGGTAGGACTGGCTCAAGCAAAAAAGGAGAAACAGAAGTTGACAAAGATGTAATCATGTAATA
>SNQJ01S0235015.1:13608-27538 GCA_010110895.2 Picea sitchensis | reverse complement strand
ATATTTAATATTGGTGAATTATGTTTTTTTGATTCAGTTGCTCTAGAGTGGGATGCACTTGCGACGACAACTTAAATAGCTGCGACAGTTTTGCAATATAAACAACAAAATTTGTCGTCGCAACTGCGACGACAAATTAAATAGCCGCGACAGTTTTGCTATGTAAACAACGAAAAATTGTCGTCACACTTGCGACAACTTAAATAGCTACGACAGTTTTGTAATATAAACAACAAAAGTTGTCGTCATGACTGAGACGACAACTTAAATAGATGCGAAAGTTTTGTTATGTAAACAACGAAAAGTTGTTGTCGCACTTGCGATGACAACTTAAATAGCTATGACAGTTTTGCTATGTAAACAATGAAAGTTGTCGTCGCAATTGAGACAAAATGTTGGTTTCACATTTTTTGCCTAAATTGTCATATTGGCGATGATATTTGTTTTTTGTCGCAATTGTGATAAGTTCCCTAGGGGCGTCGCTCTTGCGACGTTCATTCAATCTTGTTGCAATTGCCACGTGACCCAAAATGACATTTCAGAGAGTCCAGATTTGTCGCAAATTCCATGACATAACATTGCAAGAGCGTCAAAATAGTCATCGCAAAATGACCCAAATTTGCTAGTGACAAGAACATGAGACATATGGAAGACTCCGACAACATAGACTTAATAATGAAACCATGAGATGCAGTAGGCATCGATGAAACTCTCCATAGGGACTGGAAGAATAACCAGTCGATAGAGAAGACTCTGTAACGAGCTCAGCTTCCTTAGGCCATGCTAAACCCAAAATTATGATGACAAATGGACTCAATAACTTTGTGCTTTGTTCAAAGGCGACACGATTGCTGCGAATATAAGATAATACTCCCTTCCCACTCGTCTTTTTTTATTTTTTCATAGACAAATGAATGCTATGATACATAGGAGGAAATGAGTGTCGCAAGTAAGCAAAACTAGTTACAACAGTGAAACATACCTATGCTCAATGCAAGGAGATGCATATTAGATATGGACAGTCGGGGGAATGTTCCCTCCTGGGTATAGGGTGTCAAATTGCGAAGCATATAAATGAGGCTCTGCTTGGTTGAGGATGCAAAACTGTTGAGGCAAACGGTTTTTAACGCAAAGCAAGAACCGGCTATAGGCTCAATACTGTAAGCAAGGGCATGAGATGCAATCACAACTTAATGCCAAAAAATGTCCCTTTTCATGATAATTAGTCTACTTGGTGTGAAAAAGGGATAAACTTGTGCCAAATAGACGTCATTTAAAATCCAATTTACGAGTGTGAAAGAGACAAGTTCACTCAACAATCTTTTTGCTTTTTGAATAGGAGTTGGAAAAGAACTTAAATTAAACTCGGTTGGGAGTCCTTTAGGTACAAGGCAACATGTTTATGAGTGAGAAATGAGGCTCATCATAAAGTCATGTATTAACTATAAGGGACTCATGGTCCTATGGAAAAAATCTCTGCATGGGCACCAAATGAAACAGAGGATCTAACTAGGGCACCCATGTTTGGTAATTCTCTACCACTTGATGATGACACGTATTATAGCAGATGGAGGGTTCTGTGTCACAACAAATGGGTTCGTACCTAAGGCATAAAATTTACAGTTATAAGACAATGCAAAATATGCATGATGGAATGGATACCTATCCTATATGCTCGGTAATGAAAATACCTACCCGTGGTTACGAACGACCAACATAACGTTGAAATCCACAAGAATCCCCTGTGAAAACTACAAAAACCAACTCAATCCACTTCTGTATTAGTCCATTAGGAGAAAAAATGAATCAAAACTATAGAAAGTCTGTAAAAATTGTTATAAATAGTAGTAAAACCAAAAATTACTATGCCATTTTGACTTTTTACCCAAATAGTGAAAATTGGACCAAATTACCTCTGATCTTCAACAAGTGATTGCGGGAGCGTCAGGCAACAAAATAAAAAACCGTCGGGACCAGGTAATTCCTCTTTCTCTACTCTTCTTTCTAGTGGATTAAATTTTTAAATTAGATTTCAAATTTTGAGTATATTAGGGTGCAAATTGAGTAACTCGGTGTACGCGGGCTACCATTTATCGGGTCGCATATACGTGAGGTTATATGTGACTGTGCAAAATACAGGGCATGTATACTTAGTCCTATACGTGACTGTAAATGAAGCAACTCGTGTACAAGTCCGTAATCAATGATTTCTATGGTTGCTAACTCAAAATTTGACTTTTATCTGGTAGGATGGTGCTAGAATGGAGGGAAAGGGAGCACGAGGAGGTAGATGATGTTGTGGACAGAGATCTGGGAGCCCAAATGGCCTTGAAAAGACGTGGCTTATATAAATTTTGGGCACGCAAAGGGATGAGGGCCGAGGTGAGGTTGCTTGAGATGCTTGTGGATTATTGGGACCCTGACAGTGAAATCTTCAACCTCGATGGGCAACCATTGAGGATTGAAGTGGAGGATATATAATTTTTGACTAGGTTATCACGCCGGGGTGAGGTGGTAAACCTAAAATCATGGGGAGTTGGGAGCGGAATGAAGATAAAGGAGTACATAGAGGCTCATTGTGTAGCAGGGACCCTAAAGGTCAGGAGTCAACTCCCCATCTGAGCGATAAACAATCTCAGCCTCAAGATTGTTGTCCTTGTGTTGACCACGATCACAGTATCGACTTCATTGCACCAGGCATCAAGGCAACTCATGTTCTATGTTGTAGGGTACTTAAGACCCACAATATATGATTGGTGTACCTCAGTACTGGCTAATATGAAGAGCCAGTTGACATAGTGCAAACATGGTAGCAAGAGGAACTTCGATTTTGCCTCTATCTTATGCAACTTTTTCTTTGAGCGGGTTTCAGGTTTGGGACCTATAGTAGAGATTCTTCTGAGAGGACCTCGTGATCCAGCCATGGCATGGTGGACTGAGGTAATGAGATGACAGAGGGGAGGTAGGGTGCCCACACCCTACAACGAGGATTTCTTCTATTGGTGGAGGAGACAGGTCATTGCTCTAGATGACTACCACCATGCAGGGATCGACTTCAGAGGGGACCTTGACATGCCACTCCCACCAGGGACCGCCGACGGGGATATAGGTATGTCAAATGTTTTAAATATTTCATTTTTTTGTAATTTTTAATAGGGAAAGAAAAATATTTTTGGATGATGCTTAAGTACTAACTAGACACTTGTGTGACATAGACGTGGGTCCGTGATGGTCGAACGGGCTTCCACGACATCATCGAAGGCACCGGGGAGATGAGGTGGTGGGAGGAGAAGCTAAGAGAGTCCTTCAAAATGTGCAGGGCAACCTGTCTCATTTGACTCATATGATTCTGATGGTTCAAGTAGAGGATTCGTTGAAAGCCATGTAGCGACAAGTGGTTGGTGTGCCTAGAGCTTGGGTGCAACTATTTCGGGGTCTCACAAACACCGTAGTTTGTTACCATGACACACATCTGGCGCCACAGGCGTAGATGTCCTGGATCTTGTATTATCGGCCGTATATGTGTATTGAGGGTGTTAGCCCCAATTTTGTACTATAAACACCATATTTTTTGAAATATATATAAAACATGGATCTTCAGCCTTACTTATATTACAATGTGTAGATTGATGAGATGGTTTTCTTTGCTTTAGTTATGTGACAAATGCTAATCTAAAACAAAATTAGCATAAGCATCAGATACATGATTAGAACTCCTTGGTATGTGATAATAAGTAATAAAATCAAACTGTCGTTTTAAAAGACGTACTCGTAGGAATCGTCGGATTAAAGTAGGATCACGCACGCAATAATTGTTGTTCAACTGACATACTACTAACTGGGAATCTAGGAAAACCTCTAAAGAGCGAATACCATGTGAGATAACATCACACAAAAGTTCTATAACGACGTTATATTCAGCCACATTATTCGTGGATGTACCTAGGCATACGCCACCTGAAGACACCAATAGACCCTCGGGTAAGTAAACAACCCAAGCGGCGGAAGCCAAGTTCCGTGCATGGCGACTAACTCCGTTTGCGAATCCTAAGTAGACTGAAGACTCCGTTGACATATGCCAACCAGGGGAAAACTTGATAAGCAAGCTGAAGATGAAAAAGAAAGGGAAAATATATATACACTAAATTACATTAGTATACAAAGAGTTCCACCCAAGCCTGGGGCTCAAGTGTAATATCTTTTCAAGTAGAGCCCATTCCTGGGCTCGACAAACATATTCCTTTCATAATCTTCTAACTCATAGGCTCCTTTTTCTAAGACACATCACACGATATAGGAACTGTGCCACATGGTTTTAAACTTGCATGCCCCAAGTGATTCTTTGGCTTGATCATATAAGAGGACCAAGTCACCCTCATCGTACAATTGAGGATAGACAAACTTATCGTATTGGACCTTGACAAGTCTTTTGTTCACCTCGATAGTCGTAGAGGCGTCTCAACACTGCTCATCAAGACTCTCTAGGTGTACCAGGCGTCGCTTGAGATCAGAAGTGTCAGGTAGGAGTGCGACTGCCAACTTAATAGAAGGGATTTCACATTTAATAGGTAAAATCGACTCCACACCTTGTATTAACTAGAAAGAGTAAAAAGCAGTGGCAATCTTGATTGAGGTTCGGTATGCCCATAGTGTGGGATATAGCATAATGTGTCAGTCAAACTTACTCTAGCTGACAGTTTTTTGCAAAATGGTCTTGTGAGACTTGTTGACGGCCTCTACCTATCCATTTGCCTGGGGGTAATAAGGGGAAGAATGACCATGCTTAAACCCCATCTTAGATGATATCTCTTCCATCACTTCATTCTGAAAGTATGAGTGACAATCTCACTTGGGATACCAAACCGGGCGATAATTTGATTGAATATGAAGAAGGCAACAATCTTCCCATCGTATTTAATTGTAGGCATGGCCTCTGCCCAATTATTAAAGTAGTCGACGACCACGATAATGTGTTGATTCCCCCCAACCAAGGTTGGGTTGCAATCTATGAAGTCCACCCCCCACTTGATGAAGGGACCGATGGTAATGACTGGGTGAAGAGGGGATGGATGCGAGCGCATTTTCCAAGTGAACACCAAGTAGGGCTGACACTTTTGAACCGCTTTAATACAATCTTTAAAGATAAATGGCTAGAAATAACTGGGTCGCAAAAATTTCTGGGCCATCGCAAGCCCAGATAGATGACCACCAGAAACCCGATTGTGGAAATTGTTTAAGATTGACTCGACTTCTCCGTGAGTTAAACAATGATGCAAGATATTGTCTATTCCTCAAAGATACAAAGTGTCGTCGACGATAGTATAATTCTTAGCTTGGTATCATACACGTCGTCGGTCATCTCGCGAGAGATGTTGAGGGAACTTCAAAGTTTTAAGATAGAGAACAATGTCTCCATACCAGGGGTTGGATGACAAGACAAGAAAAATGTGTTCGTCTGCAAATGAATCAACATGGATAACATCCTCATCTAATCATGGAAAGTCGGATATTAACTTCGTGAAGACTAGTAATTTCTTGGATTTCACAGAAGCGAAATCGAGATCAAATTCTTGTAAAATGACAATCCATTTATTATATTTTCCCCTTATGATTGGCCTGGTAAGGACGTATTGAAATGGATTGACATCGGCCACCACAGTGGTCTTGCAAAGTAATATATAATGGCATAAACGCTCGACTGCGTGAACGGAAGCCAAAGCTATCTTTTCAACGTGAGAATAATTAAGCTCAGGACTGACTAAGTTTTGACTCAGATAGTAGATGACATGCTCGCGGAGCTCATCATCCATCTAAACCAAAGCCATACCAATCGTCTCCTCGGACACGGTGATATAAAGCAAGTAATCCCTACTATAGTTAGGAGACTTCAGTAGAGGCGTCGATACCAAGGCTTTCTTCAAAGCATTGAAGGACTCCTAGGCTTGCTCATCCCAGATAAAAGGGGTGTCCTTCTTCAAAAGATGGATGAAACCCTTAGTGATATTGGCATAGTTTACAATAAACTGACGTAAAAAGTTAGCTTTCCCTTGTAAACCTTGAAGTTGTCGAATAGTGCACGGGGGAGGCAATCGAAGTATTGCCTCAACCTTTAGAGGATCTACCATGATCCCGGTCTCAGAAACTAGAAATCCCAAAAGATGACCAGACATAACGCAAAAGATGCACTTATGAGGGTTCAACCGGATTCTATTGTAACGACATCTTTCAAAAACAAGTCGAAGGTGCGTAGAGTGATCGTCTCTCTTACGAGAGTGAGCAACAATATCGTCAAGGTAAGCTTCGACTATATGCTTAAGATCGTGGAATGCAAAGGTCATAACACGTTGGAAGGTTGCTCCAACGTTTTTAAGGCCGAAAGGCATTTTTCGGTATGCGAAAGTACCCCAAGGACAAATAAATGTCGTCTTGTGTTGATCCTTAGGTTTAATTTGAATTTGGTTATACCCTGAAAATCCGTCCATAAAATAAAATAGTTCTCTTCCCACACACTCGTCGAGAATCTGATTGATGAAAGGTGTTGGGAAGTTATCTTTAGGACATGCCTTGTTCAGGTCATGAAATTCCATGCATACACGAATATTTCCTTACTTCTTATTCACCGGAATGGGATTGGATACCCATTTATTCAAGGGGACCAGGTAGATGAAGCCGACATTAAGTAGCTTCTCTACCTCTGCCTTAATAGCAGGGGCCTTCCGGGGATCGACAACTCTAAGACGTTGTCGAACAGGTTTAGCATCCCGATAAGTTCTAATCTCATGCTCAACAATACGAGGGTCGGTTCCTGGCATCTCTTCATATGAACAAGCAAAAACATCTTAGATTTCCTTGAAGAGTTTGGTGTAGATCAAGATTTCTTCTAGCGAACAATCCACACCAATATGTACGTTTTCAATCTTGCTAGGGGTATGAGAGATATCGATCATGACGGTAGGAGAAATACTTGCCATATTTCCTTCGACATAAATGTCGTGTGTATCAAGTGGAACTACGGCATGACCGAATATCTCACTCAAACTAGATCGAAAGTGATCTTGTTTGATTCTTTCAAGCTCTGGGAGAAAATAAGAGCGATGATGCATATCATCCCAGGGTTTGTCAGAACCATTCATGACTTTGATGATACCTTCATCCAAGGGTAAAGTCTCATCGAGGCAGTTATGTGAACAATAGAACAAAGTGGCCCACATGGGCCTAAGAACGGGATCCTCGTCGTCCATCGGCGAGATAACAGGATCGGGGTCGGTGGAAGAGTCAAGAACAACTGGATACACAATCTTTGCTGCCGATAGTGGCATGGCCATTCCATCATGTGACTAACCTTCACAAGACGTAGTCAAGGAAGGTAGGGTCCAAGAATCATTAAAATAGGAAGTGTGGAAAGGAATGGACCTCTCTGACGAAACAATCCTACTGGACATGGCATAAACATGGCGAATCGGTGCCATGAAGTCGAAAGTGCCCATAAGGGAAGAATACATTCCGACACCGATATTCTCAGTTGTCGGCTGAGAATTGTCGATCACGGGGATCGATGATCCAACATATGCATCGGGACTAGCATACGCAAAGGATACTGGTTGATCGTCATGATCTTCCCTTAACGAGGAAAGCAAAGAGTACGGAAGACATACGACACGACGACAGTCATAGTGTAGGTCCAATTGCATACTGGTAACAAGTTATAATCAAGAGGTGCATCAACTACCTCAATCTCCACCTCTACCATCTTCCCACCCAACTGGACCGGAAAGGCAGGAAGAATATCGTGAGGGCGGAAGGAATTACAATCAAAAGTAGTCAACATTTTCAATGACTTAGAAAGAGTCAGAGAACCGAGAGATTTACAATAGATCAAAGACATCACACATGTAGCAGCACCTTCATCAACAACTGCACGTTTGATGGTATACTTTGAGTACCCCACATGGATTTGGAATTCCACATGGTAAGGCAAGTGAGGCTTCACATCTGTGACGTTAAACTTGATAAATTTTGAGCCACTGGGTTCTAGAGCTCCTAACGCAAATAGTAAGACATTCCTTTGTGAAGGACACATCTAGAGTACCTCTAAAGCCAACATCGCACAAGGGGTTTGACCCAGGTCCTCAACAATAGAGTAGTTATGGGTGGTTCTAGCATTTGGATTGTGGGTAGAGTGCTTGAGTACTCCTTTCGGAATACGAGGCAGTGGCTCTAGTTTTTCGATCTGTAAAGTCGTCTTCGGAGGGGGAGGAGGAGATTCTCGAGTAGGTATAGCCTGTGAAGAACTATAATCTTGAGATCGAGTGGCTACATGAACTTTCACATCGACCATATTGGTACACAATTAGTCGTTGTCTTGCAACAATGAGTTTTGACTCCCACCAACCGCATTTCCGACATTTGAGGAGCTCAAGGCCATGTGTTGGTTATGTGGGAAAGGATTCATCAACATGATGGGCGGTAGAGATAAGAGCCTCGCAGAGTCCACAAGTTTGGGGCATAAATGAGCAAGTTGATCATTTGTACAAAGCTTACAGGGAAATTTCACCTTACGTCTTTCTTTCTTTCCCTCTTCAACATTATTATTTGTTTTCTCATTATTACCATTGTCCTTAGGTTTATTAGTATTTTTCCCACCCTTACGATTATTATTACGTCCTTTCTTCTTATTCCTTCCTGGTTGTTGGTTACCATTTGGGTCGGTCGACGATTGCATGGAATGTACATCCATCGATTGAGCGGGATTGGAAGACACAGATGAAGCTGGCCCTCCTGCAGACTGGTTTAGAGACAACTCTTTCAAATGGTTTGTCACTGAGTCTGTGGATTTTACAGTGGCAGAGCCTACAATGCCATTGGAATGAGGTTCAGGATTTTTTCTAGGGTCATAGGTTGACCGCGGTGCGCCCAGAAGAATGTGGTATAACATCCCAGACTGAGCATATATAAGATGTAACTGATGGGATTTGAAGATCACTTCTTCTTCAGTGGTAACCCCGAATGTAGCAACATTCTTCGAGATAGGAGGCTACAAAGATTTAAGGAACCATTCTAAAAGAAAGGTCGGGGGTATGGAGGTCTTAATGTACCTCTTCCGTCTACGCCACTTCTGGATATGATCCGAGATATGAGTGGTTGTGTCCTGGCGTAAAGTCGGCAGAAGTTCTAGGCCAACATCGTAACGAACCGACAATTGGAAGTGGTTAAGGAAGACCAACACAATCTGACTAAAGGTCCCATATGCCCCCCTAGGTAGCTCGATATACCATTTCACAGTGACCCCAATGAGGGTGCGTTGAAATAATCTTAACTGAATGGAATCGTCATTAAGGGAATTCGAGGAGCACTATAGGTGAAATGTAGTAACATGATCACCAGGATCCTTTCCATTCTTACCTTCGAATTTCAGAATGTTCGAAGGAAGCTTGGTGGGAATGGGGGGCCATGTAGGATCACAAGACATAGGGTCATTCATCAACTTAGACAATTCTGGCAGATTAAGCGTGTTCAAAAAAGGGAGACGGGGTTGCGACATCTGGCTCCAAGCTCCCTGGAAAGATTGTGCTTGAGGAACTGCAACACATCCAGGGTTCTAGTAAGCACCATGGCCATGTCTGGGATTGTAATATCCTCCTCTAGGTTGATTCATAAAAGGTTGGTTGGGCATCATTCCAGTAGGAATGTTCTGATGGGGGTTATAAAAATTGTCCCCAGCGGGATTGGATATGGGTTGGGAGTTGCCCAAAGCATGAAACAGACTTCCTCTGGGTGTGAATCCGAAGGATAGAGGTGGATTCATCATGCCAAACATGTTGGTTGGAATCAACATTGAGGAGGTAGGGGTATAGGACGAAACTTGATCAGAAGCTTGTCCACCAGGTTGGTTTCTCCACCTAGAAGCAAGACGATTAGACCCAGGGTTAAAAGTAGGAATGTCTCCCATATTAGGAGTCGTTTGAGGGATTTGAGAACCACCAAACGAAAATGGAGTATAAGGAGGTGTAGTGCCCCCAAGTCCAATGCTAGCATTAGGGCTATCAGATGGGATGGCATTCGAAAACTGCAAAGTAAAGTTCGACATACCATAGGAAAAAGGACTAGAGGCCATAGAGATGGACGAAACATTATAGCCCGGTGAGTGGCCAAGAGACCCAAATGGGTTCGAGGCAAGAGATTAAGAATTTACTATAGGATAGAATGTAGTAATGATAGGTGCCTCCGACACTACAACTATAGTGGTTGCATGAGTCGAAGGGATGCCATTAACTATAGTAGGCGTGGGAGTCGAAGGGCTCCCAGTGTTTTGAAGACTAGGTTCAGTACTAATCCTTGTAGAATCACAAGTCTGAACAATGGAGGTGTGTGTACCACGTCTAATAACTCTACGCCTTTTAGAAGGCAAAGACTTGAAATCCGGTGGTAACTGTAACAAGCGACGGGATCGACGGGGACGTTGGTCCAACTCCAAGATGATTTAAGACTCAAGATACAAAAAATAAATCCTAGGGCCAACTAGTAATCAAAGAGCACACTAAAAATAAAACGACCAATATGCACACAAATGGGGTAAAGTGGTTGAAAGGGGCCTCCCTCCCTAAAGAAGGTATGTCTCGCCCAAGAGGGGCCTGAGACTCCCTGCTAAAGATCGGAGGTAACAAAATCATTTATAAGGGCCCTCATGGGCTTAACAACCATTTGGTTAGATCCCCCCGAAGAGGTAATCCTCCATAAAGGTTGTGTGTTGTCCGACCCTTATCTGACCCAGGGTACCTACAAAATAACCCCTACAAGTAACCTATGTGGCACCGAAGTCAAGCAACTAAGAAACCAATGTATAACCGATGCACAAGCGAGCAGTCGTAAGTTAGGTCCACCGTATGGGCAGGGTAGCAAAGCCCAAAACCTTGAAAGTACCACCTCTCATGGAGGTAAAGGCACTAGCAAGATCCCTAGATACGAATAGATCCCTAGAAATATCTCTGACGCTAAGAAGGTATTGAGGGGATATCCCTTCAACCAGCCTCGCGTGACCTCGTGATTAACTCCGGTGTGAGCGAAGCCTCCTGATATTACCAATTATACAATGGATTTCTCCACTCCCTTTGTTAGACACATATGTTGAGTTAATTGCCTTGGAGAAGTTTACTCACAAAATCCTATTTCAAGGCACTAAATCTTAAGCTAGTTTGTGCACCCTAGAAAATAAAATCGTGACTAATCAATTTTAAATTATAGCGTTAATTTTAATGGTCGTGCTTACTCAAAAAGGTATGGTAGTGAAACTCATGATGTTATGACTCATCAAGTGAAGTAAATATGAATAGAATGCAAAGTCCTAACGTAAATTTTCAGTGAATTATATGCTTCTTAAAACAAATGCAATTTTCAATTTCAACTCTGCAATTTTGAAGTAAAAATGCAATCTTTCTTTACATGCGCTAAGCTAATGAAAAAGACTCAAAAGATCAAAATGCCTAATATTTTTGTATTTTCAATATAAGAAAAGAGAAAATGCATGGACTAAACAACAACTTGATATATAAAACTCTACTGTGTATAGAAAGAGATAACTCAAGTAGAATACCAAGGAGCAAAACACCCAGCCTAATGTACAAGAACAATCAAAATGAAAAGGTAATGAGAAAGACTCCACCCAAAAATTCAATCCCATACAGGTCCCCTGTCATCCCACGTGCACTTAACAGTCACTACAGAGACCCAAGAAGACTTAACAAACATCAAATCCCACCCAACAACCACCAAACCCATAAACAAGCACAAGAGGCTGATGTACGCGTCTGTTCAAGGAAACAACACGTATGTACGCAGCTTGTAGAGGGACAACACGCGTATAAATGTGAATGTCAAGCCAAAAACCGTATATATGTTTCAAAAACAAATCCAGGCAAGGGAGAAAGCTGAAAAACTCAGACCGAGAGTGAACAGAGGCTGTCAAGCAATGACATGACAAGACATGCAATAGGAATGAGAGCAATCTAAGGAGAAAAGTACTCCAAACCCTAAGAAA
The DNA here is from genome assembly GCA_010110895.2 of Picea sitchensis. Classification (NCBI taxonomy): domain Eukaryota; kingdom Viridiplantae; phylum Streptophyta; class Pinopsida; order Pinales; family Pinaceae; genus Picea; species Picea sitchensis. The sequence continues at coordinate 15,504 of SNQJ01S0235015.1, read as the reverse complement.
CAAGATCAATCCCCAATATGGTTGCCAATTATGTTATGAGGAAAATCTCTCTATGGCTAGGGGTAAACCACAATAGACAGAAATGACTGCAGAAATCAACTCTATTATCAAGTATGCTATATAAACAAATATGCTAGCAAGACAAGATAAAAGGCCTACCTCGTCCAGGCGTTTGATGAAGTCCACCATTGAGCACTTGACCCAAAGCAATATACTTGTAACTGGTCCTCAACAACCAAGCAAATCAAGAATATGGTGATAATATATCATGTTAGCACATTCAATAGCATAATCCATTAATAAACATGACAAATACGCCCTTGGAATAATAATTCAAATATTTGCAAGATATCAATTGGATGGGAAAAGAGTATTTCTATTAATATATGATCAACAGAAGTGAAAATGTTACAGACTTCCGTGTCGGCACGATTCAAAACCGAGAAACTAAGTTCCTTCCAGTTGGGCCTCCACCACTTTAATCCTCCACCAAAGGCAAGCTCATAAAAGAGAGACAATGAAATTCTCAATCAATAAGGGAAGAGCTTGGGGGCTGAACACTATGTTCAGATTTAAAGGACAAAGGGATGGAGACTCAATATGAAGTAAATAATTTCTCCATAGTAACTTTGCTCTCAAAGTTGAATTCTTTCTCTTCTTTTCCATAGCTCGGAATTGACCCATTTATAGCCTTCAAGTGGAACTGAAGGGCTGAGTCGAAACGCCTCCAATATATGGAAGGCCAAGAATCATGGATCTCCTGTCGTGACATGGAAACCCGATACCATTTTTCATTTTTGGGCACAAATCCCAATGTACGCAGGCTGTATTGGTGCAACCTATGTATACGCATGTTGTATAGTAGGCAAGGTGCGTACATGTGGAAAAAATATATTTTTTAGCTCTGGGATTTGCAAAAAGGGATGAAAAGTCTGCATAGGGAAATGGAAAAAAGCCCTCTGTGCAAGATTGCATAGGGTGAGGCAAATCTTGCTATAACATCTACATCTTTGATCAATATGCAATTTTTGTATGTTAGAAGGGTTCGATTTTCGGGAGAAGAAGATCAATAGATCAAATTGATTGAACCTGTTCTATGCATGAATTAAAGCTCTCTACCTGGTGAATATACTATTGATGACAGTGTTTTTTTGTCCAAATCTATCTGTGTTTTTCTCTTATCTTGAATACATTTTTTTATTTGTGCAAAGTACATTTCATTTCCTTTAGCTATTGCATAACTTGTCTTTATTGATATGCAACCTGTGAGAACATCTAATGCTTTGATGAAGATTTGTTTTTATTACAACCTGTGGGAGTAATTGTGTCTTTGGTACATGTTTAATGCCTTGAAATGATATTTTAAGACTTAAACTTCTTACAACAGATTATTCATTGAGTGGTTTGTTGTTTCCCTTTGTTTTTTACCTCTATTAGCTCACTTGTCAGTCATTAGTGTGCCACTAGCCAAGGAGGACCCTCATCCATATCATTTTGCCAACCCAACCATGCTCTTGTCTTGGTAAAAACCAACCCTTTAACTGACCAACAAAACCAAAAAAAATAAAACCAACCATTCCAAAACTTGAGGTGGCCTAGCTCTGCCCTTTAGCAGTTAGGTGTAGACTTTAGGACCAACAAATAGTAAGGTGTTGATTTTCTATTGCAGATGTCGTGTTCCTTCATGATTTCTTGAATAAGTATGGATGTAAACTGGGGTCCTTGGTCTATGACTATCTCTCTTGGATAACCAAACCTTGTGAATATGCATTCTTGGAGGAATGTAGCTACATTTTGTTCTGCGACAACTGATCCGGATTATTTTCGGCACGAAATGAGAGCGGAGATATAATAAAGAAATGCACAGAGATATCGCGTATATCCAATAATATAACA
>SNQJ01S0235015.1:0-13598 GCA_010110895.2 Picea sitchensis | reverse complement strand
AACTTTTGCATACAATCTCCGTTTTAGGCGTGTGATAGCTCGTTGGAAAGGTATCATTGAGGAGATTAATTTTGGGGGATCAATCATGCCTTCAAATATCATTTATAACCTCAATATTGAAAAACCTTCATTTGGGCCCTCAAAATGGCCCCGAAAGTTAAAACCTGCTAAAAATAGTAAATTGCCAACATTGCCAGAAAACTGTTTTGAGCCATTTGGAAAAGGTGGGTGGCCACCGATATCCACCTGGATCAACAACCTTCATAGCTTTTACTTCAAACCATTTGGTTAGATAGTTAGTGGATACTAGTATGTGCTTCTTCTACCTTGATGGTGGATCAATTGGGCCGATAAAGTCCACGCCCCACTTGTCAAATGGTTCTGATGATACTTGAGGCTGCAAAGGCATCTAATTTCTCTTTGTAGTCTTCCCCATTATTTTAATTTCATCACAATGCGAAGTGTATTGTTGAGCATATCTATGTAGGGTTGGCCAATAATATCCAGTTTGTAAGATATTGTAGGTTGTTCTCTTTGTTGCATAGTGTCCTCCACATGGTTCATCATGAAAAGCATGGAGGATATCATTTACCTCATCTTCAATTATGCATCTCCTCAAGACTTGGTAAGGGATAGTTTTTAACATATATCCTGCTACCCAAGTATAGATTGAGCTTTTCCTAACAATCTTACATCTTTCTTTGTAGGAGAAATGTCGACGAAACTTCCCCGTTGTCAGATAATTTGATATGTCAGCAAACCAGGGAGTTTGTGTTGATATGGAAAATAGGTGCTCATATGGAAACCGATCATTAATCATGTCGTCTTCAGTAGTAATGGTCAACAAACAAAAAATCTGCAATTAAATTATGCTTTCCAAGTTTATCAAGAATAATTAAATCAAATTGCTATAGCAACAAAAAAAATATAGTATTTATATCATTGATGTCAGGTTTATTCATCAAGTATCCAATGGAAGCATGATCTGTATGTACAAAAACTTTATACCCTGTAACATAATGTTTTAATTTATTGAGAGCATGAACTACTGCTAAAAGTTTCTTTTACGTAACAATATAGTTTATCTCTGCACCAGCCAAGTTTTTACTTATGAAATAAATTGCATAAGGTTTGTTATCTTCATCATGTCCCAAGGTTGCTCCTACAAATTTATTTATTGCATCAATGTGAATATGAAATGGAAGAGCCCAATTGGGACCTTGTAGCACAAGAGTTGTTGCGAATCTTTCTTTTATTGTTTCAAATGCTTGTTGATAACTTAGAGTCCAACAATAATCTACATCCTTGGATTGCAAGGCAAACCGGGAAGAAGTTGTCTTGCTGAAATCCTTGATGAACCTACTATAGTATCTTGCATGTCCAAGAAAACTTCTGATATCTTTTGGTTTCAAAGGGGTAGGAGGTAGTGTGATTATTTTGACTTTATTTTTGTCTACTTCAATTCCCCTGGAGGACAGGTGGTGTCCTAGCACAATCCCTTCATTCATCATCATATTGAATTTTTCATTGCTAAGGGACAAGTTCATTTCTTTACATATTTGGAGAACTTTGTCCATATTGTCTAAGGATTAATCAAATGATTTTCCATAAGGGGTAAAGTCATCCATACATATCTCAAATTTATCATGGATGAATTTCGAAAATATGTTGAGTATTACTCTTTGGAAAGTGGTTGGGGCATTACATAGACTGAATGTAAGACTTTGTAAGAAAATGTGCCCCAGGGACAATTAAAGCTTGTTTTTTCCTAATATTTAGGACTAATCTAAATTTGGTTGTATCCACTAAATCCATCCAGAATTGAAAAGTATTATTTCCCTGCTAAAACATCCAAGACTTGTTCAATGAAGGGTAAAGGGAAATGGTCCTTTCTTGTGGCCTTGTTTAACTCTATGTAATCCATACATATCCTTCATTTCCCATTCTTTTTTGGAACAATAACCAAAGGAGAGACCCATTCACTATATGAAATTGGATATATGAATTCGACATCAAACGACTTTTGAAGTTCTTGTTTAACTATATGTTTCGTTGCAAGGTTCATCCTTCTTTAGAGCTGCCTAACAAGTTTGCAGTCCTCCTTGATATAAATATGGTGAGTACAAATATATGGATGGACTCCTTTCATGTCCTTATAATCCCATGCAAAAGATTCAATTTTTCTTTTCAACACATCTAATAACTTTTGTTCTTTCTAACTAATAAGTTTATTGTTGATTTTGAGTGTTTTTGCAGGGTTGATCTCTATGGTTTTGACATATGGATCTTCAATATCAACAGTGAATAAGTTTTTCCATAATTCTATTTTATTTCCAGCATAAGTTTCATTCCGTTCTCATCATTTATCCCTTCTATTTTCACATTAGAAGGATATTGGTTTTGTAGAGAATTTTCAAGGAAAGTGTCCTCACCAGTTGTACTACTAGCCAAGGCTATGTTGATTGTGTAGATGGGATAGGAAGTTGTTTGTGTCATATCTTTTTCTTCTTCCACCCACATTGGAAGATTTTCTATTATCAAAGGTTGGGCAGGAGGATAAAGAACAATCTACTATTGGGATAGGCCATCAGTTGTAGTCATGTTACCTTCCCTAGAACCAATGTTTGCAACTGCTATGGCTAGCCAAGGCCTCTCCAAAATGAGAGGGTATCCATTGAATTGAAAATTGGTTTGAAGGACTAAGAAGTCAGTAGGGTACTCCCAAGAATCAATAGAGATTATGATATCTTCAAACATCCCTTCAAGTTTGACTATGGATCAGTTTGCAAGCCGAAGGACAGTAGGGGTATCTCTCAAGAATCCTTGAAGGTTAACTTTCAACATAGTATCCTTGGTCATAAAATTGTTGCAAGCCCCTAAATTTATGAGAGTATTTTGGATCAAGGTTTTGTTGATGTGAACATTCACTAAAGGGCTTCTTTGATCGAGGTACTTAGGTAAAATTAACTTCCCAAGCATAAGGTCAACTAGTTGTCCTATAACATTTATGGCGGGGGCATCTTTCCTTTTTCTCATTGGCCTTATGATGCACTCTTCTTTGATAAAGCTGTTGAAAATGGGCACAACCTTGATGGCTTGTAAAATGGGTATCTTTCTGCACACATTCTTGAGTTCTCCTAAAAGTTCTTTCTCTTCATATGTATAAGTTTTATTTTCATTTAATCTTTCAAGATAAGGAGAATTTTGTGGTTTGGGTTAGGTAATATCTTATTTCTCATATTCTACATCTTTTATGAGCTTTGGTTGTTGTTGTAAGACTTTTCCTGATCTAAGATTGATCTCTTTCAGTTCTAAGGAATAAGTTCGATAAGTTGTTTCATTGTTGTACACATGTTGAATTTGCTTGTTATTTGGATTTGGAGCAGCTTGAGCAGGTAATTAAGGTTGTTTAGGAGGAACACTATTTTGAGTAGTGTTATTGGGTTGAGGAGGAGGAGGCATTAATGCAGGTTGTTGAAAGTTTTGTGGCCTCCATCCCTGTAGAGGTTGAATCCATTGGGGATTTTGATTTTGTGACATGTTAGGAAATGTTTGGTATGGAGGAGGAATTGGTTGTCCTTGATATTGCCAAGGATTTGGATTTTTCCAAGGAGATGGATTGAGATTATACCATGGTTGAGGAGCCAATTGAGTATTATATGCACCAAAATTTTGAGCAGGACTGAAATTCAAACCTGTTTGGAAGATTCTTGGTGCTCCAAGTCTCCTTTGATTGATGAAGTATAGTGATTCCACATTATCCTCTGCTCCTTGAAATGTATCTTTCAATCTTGGCAAAGAAAGACATTTGTTAGTTGGATGATTTTCTTCACAAATACCACAGACATCTATAAGGTCTAGAGGACACTCATTTCTAGGATGCTTTTTAGTGCATTTGGGGTAATAGACAACTAATGCCTTCTCTGCTTCCTCCTATTTCTTCTTGATCTACAAAGTATCCATTTGCATGGCTAAACAATGAAAGCTATCAATTTTCATATCTTCTATTAAACCTCCTAATTCATTTTTTATATGAGTTGTAGGGTTAGAAGATCGAGGTACCAAACCTCTATTGCTTCTACCTTTCTTTCTTGAGGATCTTGAATGGTTCTTGAATATTCTTTTGATATCATCATAGTTGAATTGATAAATATCTCCATTGGATAGGAGATTCAATGTTTCCATGAGATCTTCTCTTACTCCTCTAAGTAAGACAAGCTTAAGTGAGTCTTCATCCAGAGTATAGTTTTGAGCTCTTTTGTAGCGTAGCTGAAATCTCTCTTCAAAGTCTTCTAGAGGTTCATGAGGTCCTTGCGTCATTATGAAAATATTGTCCCTTGTTTCCCTTGAGCTACAATAGTCTTTGTATTTCTCACTGAAGGTATTTTTCATTTGATCCCAAGTTTTGATACTATTCCCCTCTAGGCTCATAAACCATCTTAGAGTTGAATCCTTCAAGGTAGAAGGAAAAAGTTTGAGCTTATGTTCATCAGTAGTATAATAATATGGCCTACATATAATTACAAACTCAAATAAGAAAGTGTCAGGATCTTTAGAAACAAGCCCATGAAATTGAAGTAAGGCAAAAGGATTAATATTTTTCATCTTGGTCTATTCATTGGATTCTCGAATGGGAAACTCAAATATTTCTACCATCTCTTCTTCACCAGCCATGGCACAAGGTGAGGGAGATTGACCATCTTCTGAAATATTTTCAAATTCTCTAGCTTGCATTTCCAAGAAACTTTCAAGTGTTTCAGGACCAATCTTTGGATTGCTTGGACCTGTTTTTGGGGTGGGGATTTTTGGCAAAAAATTTCCTTTCCTATCTCTAGGTATAGTCATTCATGAAATTAAAATAAAGTGAAACTATGTTATTTTAGTTTTTATATATAATCCTAAAGTGCAAAGAGTGACAAGGAGTTAAAAATACTCCCTCGAGGTGAAAGCACTTGGGCTTTTACATTACATAAATCTAATAGTAGGGATGGCCTTGAGACTGCAATATCTTTTATACTTCTCTAAGTCACACAAAAGAAAAAAAGAAAAAAGAAAAATGATATGTAAACTTTAACACCTCCTCGACAATGATGCCAAAAAGTGATGGCCCTTGGTATAGTAGCAATGATGCTACTTCATCCTTGACTTCCTACTTTTCTTTGTCAACCTTTGGTTCGTACAAACTTGAGAGGTGTTGTGCAATGTATATGCAATGTGCATTGACAATAGTATGGATATTAGACTGATCAAAGGTTCTTAGGTGCATGAAATTGTGCAGAAAATTGAAATGACAAAAATAAATTTTAACTACTACTTGAATGAAAAAGCACACCAACTATAAGAGCAGTTAATTTGGATTGAAAAAAAAGGAATTTAATCTAATGGAATGAACAAAGTATACTAAACAATGAAAAAAAAACTGAACGCAAAATGTGAATTCCTTCTGGCGTATGATAGAAAACTGTAATTAAATAAATTAACTTAATACATGGATTAAATGAGCTACTTTATGCCTAACGCTTGCATCAATAGCAAGCCATATGTATTCTTATTTTTTATTGTTGTTTTCATGAAGAGAAGATTAAGATAAACTAAAATCTAAATCTAAAATAATCTTCCAGGAAGTTTCTACAGGAAATGTACAATTTCAACAAGAACTGTAATAGTCCTACAAGAAAATCCTACATGAAGCTAAAAAGAAGCTTGAAAATATAGAATGAGTCTTCTGAAGCATCAACAAAGCTAGACTAAACAAAATATAATAGATTTTAGGTTCTTGGCCTTGAGAAGACACCCATGAGTGTTTTAATAGGTTGTCGAATCTTTCTACATGATACTTATTGTAATTGATCAGTTAATGATAACTTGACAGAAAGCAGAATTAATCATGCAAAACTATATTATTCTTCAAAAAAGAATGAAATGCTAACTAATCACTATATTAACATGCAAAGAACTAAAGAAGTTGCAACAAGGTCTTCGATCCCTCTTGAGTGGGTCCTACCCAAGAAACATAAGGAGCCTTGAGAAAACTCTAATAAGATGAAAGAAAGACCATTTTTATTCCATTAATATCAGCAGTACATCAAGAGCAAAAAGGCTCTAAGTCTCCAACAAAAGTCTTCAAAGAAAAATTTCAACACAATATTATCAAAAATATGTCTCCCTCTCCACTAGGCTAGAGGTCTATATGTAGTCTTGAGAGCTTGATCTCTCTGCTTAGATTGAGGAGAGAAATGGGGAAGTAGGGGATCTCAATCAATCCCATCTAGATCTCGAATTGTTGTTGGTCAAGAGTGGATATTAATGAACAGAGAGTGATCTAGAGGTAAGTGGGGACAAGGTCCCTTGATTCTTGACTGGCAGTGCTATGAGGGAGACAAAATCCCTTTTTATTTAGGATGTTGGCATCCTTAAGATCTATCGATTCATGGAGTTCGACCTCCTTGATGCCACACACATATTTTGGAATAGTTATTAGAGAAAAAAGGTATGATATACATAAAATTCCACATCAAAACACATTTACTAAACAATAGTTATTAGAGCAAAAAGGTATGATATACATAAAATTACACATCAAAACACATTTACTAAGCAACATACAAAAAATATTCATGACTTACTATTAGATATGGTCAAAAACAAGTATTGAGTCATATTATGGTGGAAAAATGTTCCTATGATGAGCCTTTGAGATAGGAAATAATTGGGCTTATCAAGTTCCATTGTTCCTGAGATTAGAGATGAAGAAGAAAAAACTCATACAATCTCTCGAGAAAAGACCATGTTGTGGCATCAAAGATTAGGGCATATCGGAAAGAAGGGCCTTTGAGTACTAAACGATAAAGGTATGGTTGAAGGTTTGTCTAACTCCTCTCTGGATTTTGATTTCTGTGAACATTGTGTATATGCAAAGCATGATCGGGTAATATTACCCTCTAGTGCAATGAGGGTATAGGGAATTTTACAGTTGGTGCACGATGATGTGTTAGGACCTGTGTCAGCTCCATCACTGGGAAAATCTATGTACTATGTCTCATTTATAATTGACTTCTCGAGGAATACATGGATATATTTCTTCAGGAATAAATATGAAGTCTTCGACATGTTTAAAGAGTTTAAGACTCTTGAGGAGAATCAAACAGAGAAAAGAATTAAGGTGTCGACGACATATAATGGTGGAGAGTTAAAGAAATAAATTTGAAGAATTTTGTAATAAGTGTGGTATAAAAAGGTAGAAGATTACTCCATATGCACCTCAAAGGGATGGATTTGCATAAATGATGAACAAGATGTTGAAGGAAAAAGAAAGGTGAATGCTAAGCGGTGTCGTCTTAGGACAATAATTATTGGCAGAGGCAATGGGTATCACATGTCACTTTGTCAATCAATCGCCCTCATCAACACTGGACGAAAATAATCCACACAAGGTAGGGACTAGTAAGAAACTATCTCTCATAGTCTCAAGTTATTTTCTTGTGATGCCTATGTTCACATTCCAAAGGAAAACATGAGTAAGTTAGATAAAAAGGTTGAAAAATGTATCTTTATTGGGTATAAATATGGTTTGAAAGGTTATAAGCTTTGAAACCCAGAAACTAAAAAGGTAGTGTATAGTCAAGATGTGGTATTTAGAGAAATCAAATATGTTTTCAAACAAGAAGTCCTGCCTAAGGATGAAGAACCAGAGAAAATTGAGTTTGAATTGAAGGATAATGATTCAAACTCTATAGAAGAACATGAATAATAATAAGAAGATCCTCATACTCCAATATTGAGGAGATCTATTCCGGAAATAAGGCAACCGGAAAGGTATACTCTAGCTAATTTTTGTTCAAATTTTGCTTTGTATATTACTGATGATGATACTAGGACTGTTAGGGAGGAAACGGATTCACAAGATGGAAAACTCTGGAAAAAAGCCATGGTTGAAGAAATGACAACCTTTGATAAGAATGAGGATTGGGATCTAGTGGAGTTTCCAACTGGAAGAAATCCCATTGGAAACAAATGGGTGTTTAAGAAGAAGTTAAATGCAAAAGAAAAAATGGAGAAATGTAAACCTTGGATAATAGAAAAAGGATATTCCTAGGTAGAGGAAATTGACTTTGGTGAGATTGTTTCTTGTGTTTCCAAGCTAACTCCAATTAGATTTATTTTATCTATATTGTTGCTTTTGATTTTGAAGTAGAACAGATAGACACGAAGACAACATTCCTATATGGGGATCAGGAAGAATAAATCTACATGAATCAACCGGAAGGCTTTGTTGTGAAGGGAAAGAAAGAGTTGGTATGCAAGATGAAAAAGTCCCTGTATGGGTTACAAAAATCACCAAGGATGTGGTAGCAAAAATTTGATACTTACATGTTGGGACTTGGATTCACAAGGACCAAAGTGGATCTTCGTGTGTTTTTCAAATTAATTGGTGACCATCTTATTTATTTGGTCTTGTATGTGGATGATATGTTGCTAATAGGAAACGAAAAGGAGATTATCCAGGATGTGAAAACTTAGTTTTCCTCTAAATTTGACATGAAGCATCTTAGTGCTGCGAATTTCATTTCGGTCATGGAAATTAAAGGAGATCAGGCAAACATGAAACTATGGTTAAATCAGAGGAAATATGTCGAGACAAAACTACACAAATGCAATGGAATTCTCTCATGCAAAAAGAGAGTTCCCTTCTTGGGCGAAAACCAATATGTGTAAATATGAGTTGCAGAGGAAATATGTGTAACCTATAACTCCAATTACACCCAACCCACAACCCATTCATCCCTCCTAACCATGAAAAAAAGGATTTGTTAAAGCATGCTATCAAAAATTGATGTTAAATACATTGCAATTCACAATGGGTTTAGCATCCCAACACGATTAAGTTCAAAAGTTTTCATCCTTTTTAGTGTCAACCTCGACAATTTACACCAAAAATCGATATTTACCCCAATATATGTTTAATCTACGTAGATTAAAAAAGATACAATGGTACACACGTAGATTACACATATATTTTTACCTTGGAAATCCAAATGTGTAAGCCCCTAATGTGTAACCTAGAACTCCAATTACGCCCAACCCACAACCCATTCAACCCTCCTAACCATGACAAAAAGGATTTGTTAAAGCATACTATAAAAAATTGATGCTAAATGCATTGCAATTCACAATGGGTTTAGCATCCCAACACGATTAAGCTCAAACATTTTCATCCCTTTTAGTGTCGACCTTGACAATTTACACCAAAAATCAATATTTACCCCAATATATGTTTAATAATAATATTATTGAAATTAATTGTTAGAAATATGGTGAATTGAGCATGCTACAATCAATTAAACACTTTAAGGAGCTTGAGGTTAGGAATTAGGGCTAAGTAGAGAATCAAATCAAACCACATACACATCATTGTATTGAATGTAGGTAGTCAGTGTGAATTGTTGGGGGCTATATAGATTTTCTATTAGAGTTCATTGTGTGGTGAGCTCTATCCCATGATTTGCAACATTTGACTGACTTGCATTAATGTTAATCTTAGGTCGTGTGTTCCTTATTTAGCCAAATCAAACCATATAACAACCTTAACCACTAGACTCTATAAACCATTGATGTCAAAATGTACTAAGACTATTGATAATCATTTAATGATAATTTTTTCCTTATAATAACAAAGTCTAAAGTATAGTTGAAAGTGAATTATAACCTCTGACGATAATAAAAATGAATATTACATGCCAAATAATAATGAATCTTTTGAAGTCAATTAGGTATAGCTTGTGTGGTTGTGGGATGGAGTGTTATCCTCCCCATCCATATTTTATTGATGTTAATGACATGTCGAGCTCATTATGAGTAAAATTGTTGAAATAGTTTTGAACCCTGTTGTTGATATGGCATTGTCCAATGAAGAATCTAGGGTTTACCCTGTGTACCATCCTTGAAATGAGGGGAAGTACTTGGGGGTGTTCCTCAAGAGTTGTTACCTGGAAAAAATATGAATCATTTGAAAATTTTATTAAACAAATATTTGATAATTAAGATACAAATTATAAATGTTGTTAACATAGAAGCCTTCATTTACATTATTATCCAACCCTATGTCATCCAATGCATCCTTATCAATTTTTATATTTTCTTGCAAGTATTTAATATTACTCTTGTTACACCATAGTACTAAAGTGATATTGTTGTCATCTTTGTCTTCATCTTGATTGTTAGGAAGATTTGTTATTTAGATCGATCGTATTTTTACCAGATCTATTTTTATCGTTTGCATGTCACCCATAGTGTCACCCACTAGATCATCTAAATTTGAATGTTGATTACTCTCATCACTACAGTTCTTTGGAATTTGTATATTATCCATATTGTCACAATGAATGATATACTCTAATTGATCATCCCATGAAGACTAACCTCTAGCCTAACAGTGCCATATTACCAAAGGGGTATTTTCATTATCAAGTTCATGTTCCAATTCTTAAACTTCATCATCACATAAATTAGGTTTACAAATTATATTATTACTAGATCCAACATCATCATAAATGTCCATTTCTTCCATGTTCCTCAATCCCCCATCTAAAAAATTTCCAGCCAACATTGTTTTTCTCCATATTCATTAACAAATCATCAAATACATGCCTTAGCATTGGATCATAATGTATGATAAATATCCATTTGGGACCCATAATATTTTCATAGAAAAATATCTACACATGAACAACATACATAAATTGGACCGTTTTTATAATATTGTTAGTGATTAATATACAAGTTTGTATCATTGATAAACTAACAAGTAACAATTTATATAAGACACATAATACTTCTATTTATATTTTGATTTAGAGAAAGAAATACCTACTCACGATGAATTGGTAGAACATAAGGGTCCTTATCTAGAATGTACTTTGAGGGATCTATGGAAAACAATATGTTACGGGGACCATGCCTTCATGTCCTCTCAAATGATGCATACCATCAACATTTATATACTCAACATTTGAATAATTGATAATCCAACTCAATAATTTATTAGTTTTTTCCAACATATTGAATATTCCCTTCAATAATATTCTTGTCTTTTCAACTTGATTGTTTGACAACAACCATGCTACATAGAAATGTTGATGATGTATCATATTACAAGATATTTTTCAGACTTTAGATATATCATTTATGTTAGTGCAATTAAATATAAATATACATAATTAAATAGTTAATGGTCTCAATATTGTATTGAAACAATATTTTCTAAGAATTCTAAACATACCCTTCTTTCTCTAGAAATGTTGATCTCATATTTGGTTATGTTTGCATCTACTTATGCCATTTATTCAATTTTGAATTTGTTCTATAACCCATTCCTCTTCAATCATTTCCCCATTCCCCATTCAGATCAATCATTTCCCCATTCCCCATTCAGATCAATGGGAAGAGTATTCCATGGATTCAATATCCTAAATTATCTCCTCACTTACATTTCTTCTCTTTTTTATATTTTACAAATCAATGCATTGATCATATAATCCATGTGTCTTAGAATGAACTCATCGATCACATCAAGTTCATCAACACCTATTAAATAACCAAAACACATTTAAAGCTCCAAATGTCAATCTATAAATTTAAAAATAACATTTTTTATGTAATAAATTGTACAAATGACCACATTCATCATGAATATATCTAGAAACTTGTGCTTCAACACCACTTGATTAGGGGTTTTCTCTATCTATAATATCAAATCCACTTTCTTCATCCCACAATTCGGGTCTATCTTCATCATCTTTACCAAGGAATTTAGATAGGAAGAAAAAGGCTTCAATTGATCCATATCCATCCATGCAATACTCTTGATTTGACTTTTTATTAACATATATATTTATTGCTTCATATGTTCTTTCACAGATAATCATCCACCTACTAGATACGACACTTGCCATTTTAATGTCATCAACCAGGTGTATAAGTAAATGAACTTGTAGGGAGCTCCTTCTCAAATACACATAATTTTTGCAATTTTCTTCTTCTAGGTCGATATTTCACAATCATGGATATCTTTCACATGAATCCACCCTAATTTCCAATGTCTATGATATTCTATGAAACCAAATTATTAGAGTTTGTTAGTGTAATTTCAACAAAATAAATCAAAATATTTTAGACATTAAACAACAACATTAGAGTTAAAATGTTAAATACTTCCAAAAAATTAGGGAAATTGTGTTTAAATCTTATAATATGTCCATCAATTGCAAAAGCTTTATTCAATGATTACTCATGACCAATATGTGTCTTTATTGTACGATTTGCATATTTTGATTGATTTAGCTCATTATTTTTCAGAATCCATAGAGGTTATGCAATAGACATTTCATTTCCGTTATTTGGCCTAAACGGTCTTCTATCCAATTTGTTAGATGAAAGCACATCATTTCTCCATGAATACAAGGTGTCCTTATTTTTTCTTCATATATGTTGAAATATTGAATATTAGGTATGTTTGAATATGTGCATGTGATCTAGTAGAAGAGATATCAATAGATCCTTTGAGTCAGGGAGCTCATAAATTATGGATTTCTTCTTCATTCATTTTGGCATGTCTATCATGACTTGTTCCAATTCTTCAATTGAACGATCCTTGGAAAAAAATCTTCCTAGGCTTTTGGTTCAACAAATTCATACTTCTTAATCCAATCACCCAGACCCATAATCGCGGGAGGGCCTCTATTTTAAATTTTCCAACAACTTGGATCTTGACTTGTTTTCTAATGTTATGATTTGGTGGTAGGAAAAACCTATTGTCTCCATTAGTGAATTTATGCATATATTTAGTATATTATCCCTTAAAGTTGTATGTGTGTCATGGACATGCAAATATTCAAGCCCTATAATTAAATAAGGATCTCATGTTTATTATTATATATATGATTATATATTAGCTTTTTAGAGGTTAAACCATAAATAATTTATGAAATCTAAATATATAGACAAATTCTCTTACATGAACAAACACCAAGTCTAGTGAAATCGTGAATAATGGTTGCCTAACATTCATGCTTTGTTGTGCATATCTTAATANTTAGCTTTTTAGAGGTTAAACCATAAATAATTTATGAAATCTAAATATATAGACAAATTCTCTTACATGAACAAACACCAAGTCTAGTGAAATCGTGAATAATGGTTGCCTAACATTCATGCTTTGTTGTGCATATCTTAATATGAATCCATACAAAATTCAATGTTTTGTTCTTCGTTGAATTTCAACATAACAATTATTGATAGCTATGGTGGCATGTTTGCAACTTGTATATAGTTCACTTTTAGCTTATTTGTATGCATAATTTACCTTTATTCAGAGCTTATTTGTAGCCCTTGAAAACTATCTTTGTAGTTGTTCTTAAATTTGTTATCTTAGGCTGGTTTCCAATGTCATTTTACATAATTTGTAGGATTAGACTTGCAATCCTTTTAACTCATCAACAAAAATCAATCACTAATCTAAGGCACATCATAAAATTAACACCCAAATAAAATCGAAGAACTAGTACCCTTAATAAGAATGACTCCACTAACTTAGTTGACCA
>SNQJ01S0235013.1:0-12393 GCA_010110895.2 Picea sitchensis | reverse complement strand
TGGAGGAGAGCATAGAAGACTATACAGGGAAGCCCAACTGGCCTACATAATCAGTGATGAAGCCAACCCTACCAACCATCCCATCTTTGCCTTGGACACCGACTTAGGTTCCAGTCTGCTCCAACTCTCTCATGCTCCCGAACTTCCTCTTAGACTAAAAAAACAGCCCACCATTTCCCCCGAAATTCCTCCTTCCATCACCCCTGTCTGGAAACTGTTCTTTGATGGAGCCTCTTCCAGGGAAGGCACTGGAGCTAGGGTGGTTTTTTTGTCACCTGCTCAGGAAACCATATCTCTGTCATACAAATTAGAATTTGAAGCTACCAACAATGTGGCAGAGTATGAAGCTCTTGTTCTGGGGCTAAGAGCCGCAAAGGAAATGGGAATTCATGAAGTATCAGTTTTTGGAGATGCAGAGTTGGTGATTCAGCAGGTCAGGAATGCTTATCAGGCTAAGCATCCTCGACTCAGGAGTTATAGGAATGAGGTTTGGGACCTTATTGACAATTTCTTCTCAACGTTTAATATTTCTTTCATCCCAAGAGAGAAGAACACAATGGCAGATTCCTTGGCTACATCAGCTAGCAATTTCAAAGTGCCCTTGCCGCCAAAATTCAGATATGATGTAGAGGTAAAGTACAGGCCCTCCATACCTGACAACGTCAAACACTGGAAGGTATTCGAGGATGATCTCGAGATCAAGAGGTTCTTGGAGACTGTCGAGGAATTTTCAGAAATGCACATTAACCAAGATGTCGTCTCAGAGGAAGAGCTTGATAGGGGTAATTTTCTGAATAATATTGCAAGGCATGACATTGTACAGTTGCCCAGCAACCACATTCCCAGAGGACTGGTTCCTTTGGAAATATTTTTTGATGAAAATGATGTATCGTTAAAGGGAAAAGTCTCAGAGGAGAATGTTGGTACTATTCAATGCAACATTGGGACCGAGGGTGAGCCCAAGTTTGTCAATTTGTCAAAGAGTCTAACAGAGGAGCAGAGGTCTGGATACATTGGGCTTTTGAGGGAATTTTTTGATGTGTTTGCCTGGACCTACGAAGACCTGAAAACCTATGACACCTCTGTCATTGAGCATAAAATTCCATTAAAGGAGGAGGCAAAGTCGTTCAGGCAGAAGTTGAGACAGATTAATCCTATGTTGCTGCCTATCATGGAGAGGGAAGTGAAGAAGCTGCTTCAAGCTCATATCATTGTGCCACTAAGATATTCAGAGTGGGTGGCCAACTTGGTGCCAGTAAGGAAAAAGAATGGAGAAATCCGACTCTGTGTAGACTTCATAAACCTGAATAGGAGCTCACGAAAGGATAACTACCCCTTGCCAAAGATGGAACATATACTGCAGAGGGTGACAGGAGCTTCCAGGATGTCCATGGTTGATGGTTTCTCTGGCTACAATCAAGTCTCTGTTCTGCCTGAGGACAGGGAAAAGACAACATTCACCACTCCATGGGGCACATTCATGTATGCCAAGATTCCATTTGGACTAATGAATGCAGGGGCAACTTTCCAACGTGCCATGGACATAGCCTTCGTTGGGGAAAAGGATAAATTTGTGGTCGTTTATCTGGATGACATCACAGTGTTTTCAAAATATGACAAAGAACACCGTCGCCATCTCAGGAAAGTTTTCTTGAAATGTAGAAAGTTCGGCATTTCATTAAACCCCAAGAAATATCTATTCGCCCTACAGGAGGGAAAGTTACTAGGCCACATAGTATCAGCAGAAGGAGTTAGGATTGACCCCAGCAGGGTTGAGGCGATACAAGCCTTATCAATCCTGAGGTCCAGGAAGGAGGTCCAATCTTTCCTCGGAAAAATTAATTTTCTAAGGAGGTTTGTGCCTAACTTTGCTAAGGAGGTAAATCTCATAACAACCATGTTAAAGAAAGAGAATGAAGTAAGGTGGAACCCTCAATCGCGGCATTCCTTTGAACAAATCAAGAAGGCCCTTACTGAAGCTCCTGTGCTTATCAGTCCCGACTACTCAAAGGATTTCCTTATTTTCTCCTTTGCCTCACCTGACACAGTGGTTGTTGTTCTATTATAGACAAATGACAGTGGGCTAGAGCAGCCTATTGCTTATTTCAGCCGAGCATTGAGGGATGCCAAAGTTAGGTATGACATTATGGAAAAACAGGCTTATGCTCTAGTAAAAGCTCTCAAAGCTTTTAGAACCTACATCCTGCGGTCAAAAATCATCGCCTATGTCCCCTTGGCCGCTGTTAAAGACATTCTTATTCAGTCTGATATGGACGGGAGAAGGAGTAAATGGATAGCCAAAATTCTGGAGTTCGACCTAGAGATTAGGCCCACCAAATTGATCAAAGGGCAACGCTTAGCTAGGTTGTTGGCTGAAGCAAACTACCAAGCGTTGGGGATAAGTTTCATCAACGAATGCTCAGGTACTCAGCAGGATCAACTGCCTAATATAAACCCTCAAACGGAGCCTCCATTGGCTCGATGTCCTTGGTATAAGGATGTCATACACTTTCTGCAAGAGCTGCGGCCTCCAGACGGCCTGCAAAAAAGCAAAGCAAGAGCTCTGAAGCTCAAAGAAATAAGGTATTGCCTGATCGATCAGGTGTTATATTGGAAAGACCCCCTGGGGGTGATTTTAAAATGTGTGAGTCCACCAGAGGCTGAGATGATCGTGGCTGAATTTCACAGTGGCTTGTGTGGAGGGCACCATTTCTGGAGAGCCACAGCTCACAAAATCCTCAGGGCTGGATACTACTGACCTACCGTGTTCACTGATGTCTGCAAAAAGGTCAGAGCCTGCATCAAATGTCAAAAATTTGCAGGGAAGCAGCAACTCAGGTCTCTGTCGTTAAAACCGGTGGTGGTTCCAGGGCCTTTCCAGCAGTGGGGCCTAGACTTCATTGGAGAAATTCACCCTGCTTCTAGTGGCCATCACAGGTGGATCCTGACTGCTACAGATTTCTTTACCAAGTGGATTGAAGCTATCCCCGCCAGGAGTGCTTCCCACGAGGTAATCATTGGATTCTTGGAGGACCTCATCACAAGGTTCAGCTGCCCAAATAAAATTGTCACTGATAATGCAGCCTCTTTCGGATCCGAACCACTAGCCAAGTTCTGTGAACAGTTCAGGATCAAATTGATTCATTCCACCCCATATTATCCACAGGGAAATGGTCTGGCAGAATCCTCCAACAAATGCCTGATAAGGATCATCAAAAGGTTATTGGAAGACAACAAAAAGGCTTGGAATTCAAAGTTGAAATTCGCCCTATGGGCTGATCGGGTGACTACAAAAAGATCTATAGGTCTCTCCCCTTTCCAGTTAGTCTACGGAGCCGAAGCCGTCTTCCCTTCTCAGCTGGCCATTCCCGTAGCAAAATTCTTCCAGGATTATCAAGAAGAGCCGAATGACGTGATCAGAAGGATTCATCAGCTAGTAGAGGTCCAACAGGCTAGAGAGCAGACAGTGGACAGGATTCAAGACCATCAACAAAGGATCAAGCAAGTCTTCGATAAGAAGGCCAAGAAGGAGCGGTTCCAGATAGGAGACCTGGTGCTGAAATGGGATTCTCCTAAACAAGATAAGGGAAAACACAACAAATTTGAAGCTCTGTGGACTGGACCTTTCAGAATCTCCGAGACTTTCTCAAATAATACATACAAGCTGCGAGATTTGGAAGGTCAAGAAGTTTTTAGCAGCCCAGTGAATGGGAATTTCCTAAAAAAATACATTGTCTGAGCCTCAGATGGCTCTTTTGTTTGTAAATATTGCTCTTTTTGTTTCCTAGTTCGTTTTCGTTTTAATTTTTGTGGCCTAATAATGACTCCATAGCCCAACAACGAGGCACTGGAACTGCAAAATGAGTCCTTAGAGCATCACAGGGATGACTCTATCCCCCATGGAGCCTAATGTTAGCAACAATTGTGGTATCGGGGAACAAAGGTCTGCAGGACTACACGATAAGTTCCCTAGCGCGGCACACAGAAGAGATCTGCTTGGGGCCCGGATCAAGCAAGCGAGCTTGATCACGGACGTGAGAAGTGACGAAAGTTCCGCAGGAGCGCCTCATCAGAAATCGGGATATCGGGGATCCCGGGAGCTAGAGTTTTATGCATTTCAGAATCGCAATTCGCGATTTACCGATAAACGGGAAAGGTTGTCAATCGTGGAGGACAGATGGCAGACTTTGCAACGAGGAACGGACCTTTGACAGTTCAACGGTCATAAGCCATCGCGGATCGCAAGGATGCGTGTTTGTTGACATCACAAACCGCGAAATCCCGATGGAAAGTATGGTCAAAGGCATATGGTGGTGGTCACTTGAGCGAGGGCCCATTCTAGGGGCTAGCTCTTAGGAGGAGGAGCTCATCGCATATCGGGATATCGGAGATCACGGAGGCAAGGAGTTCGTGCATATTGAACTCGCGAATATCGAATCCCCGAAATCCCAAAACCTCATCACATACCTCTATTACCTATCTCTTGCTGCCACGTCCTATCCCCGTGTCATGCCAACTGCATTTTCTTCTCGGCCTCTGTGTTCCCTCCACCTGGCTCATTCACTTCGAAGCCCACGATTTCTTCCGTCTGCATGTGCCCTATCATTCTCCCTCCGCCACATCCATCCATATGGCCTCTCCCCATCCCATCTCCACACCGAGCATGTCAAACCACCCCTGCCCGATCACCGTCCATTCACCACTTCATGTCAAGTCTTCCAGTCATCACGACAACCTCCACGTCTACCCGCTAGTCTCGCCACAAATTCTCTGAGCAGATCCAAATGGCAGAATGAGAAGGCCTCCATGTCCTGTAGGTACAAATTCGACCGGGGCCTATCCCGATCCCAATGAAACAGTTATTGCAGCAGTTGATGGTGGTTGGACATCGTCTCCACCATAAATGGAAAGTCTAGAAGTGACTGTAAAATTGTCAATTCATTCACAGGTCCTTTGGAGCACGATTGCGTTTGACTGAAATTCACGATTGTCCAGAGATTGCAGGTGCAGTAAACATGCAGACGTAATGTCTTCAATGCGATGTCTCGAATTGGCTTCTATGTTTTGCTCTAAGTATTTAGAGGAGTTTTCTCACATTTTGGAGGTATCGATGGTTGAGCAGAGCTCCCAGTTGTAAAGTTTTAATGAAGCATTTTTGTTCTGGTTATGTATGAACTTCTGAGACTTCTTGCCTTATGAATGCCAGTTTCTTTCATATATTTGTTTAAACTGGTTAGAGCAGCTTGGAATTGGAGGATTCAGTCGAGTTGTAATTGTTATAAGATGATGTTGTAATGGATCACTGTAATAGTTACAGAGTCTCTAATCGTTTCTTGTGATTTTCCCAGTGTTGAGTGACTTGGAATTGGAGGATCCAGTCAAGTCTTCCCTTCAGTTTCTTGAAGCCCTGAACCAGGAGGATCCCGCGTTCAGAGTTTTTTCCCCTACAAACCGTTGTAACCCTGATGTCCAAAGTTGTTTGTTCACCTTTTTGACTAAGTCTTCCACCTGCTCATCTTTTAATCAACCCACTGGCTGAAGTTAGGATTCCAGACCTCCTTTGTTCTTTACGTACCATACTCAGTCCCTGAGTTAGAGTGATACCTCCTCGAGCCATTATCTCCATTCGATCACCCCTTATAAACAAATCGTGACATAAAACTGATGGGTGTCGGGCTCTGCTTCTGCAAGCAATCCATGAGTGACTTCCGACGCTAACAATTTGAAATGCAAAGAGAGAGTGTGCCTTGGCACACTCTTAAGGGCCCCAAAAACACGCTGCAAAAATATGACATTCAAATGATATAAAACATCGCAGAAAATCGTTGGTTTTCTACTGTTGTTCACCCTTCAAATGACTTCGCGCACACAAATTTCAACCTATAAACCCATATTTACCATGTGCAACAACAACACAAGGTAAATCGTGCTTCATGCACTTTAGAACCATTGTGTATCACTTCTTTGTCGCGACAATATCTTGCGCGCACTACTTTTGTGTCGTGCGCCAATATCCACCACGTGCAGTTTTTGTTTCGCGCGCTGATATTCCGTGTGCATTATACTCTATGCGGTGCACCATGCCAGAGTTTAGTACATCTCCATTGCACACCAAAACTCTGCGCGCACCACTAACTAAATTGTCACACGACAACATATACCCATATTGTGTGTGCACCAACAGAACTCCTCTGCGCTCTGCCAACACTGCGCACACCATGCGCGTCATTATTATGTGTGTGCACACCACACAATGCTAAATTTATTGTGCGGTCATGTACACCAACATTTTTCTGCGCAGTGCCGAAATTTAGCGCGCACACCCTCACACTAACATTTTTCCGCGCAGTGTCTAAAATTTAGTGCGCACACCAGCACACCATTATTTTTCCACGTGGTACTGAATTTTACATAACACGAGCTTTTCATTGCGCCACATGCATTTTTAATTCGCCACATTCACTTTTATGCGCATCAATTTCTCATGAATTCTGCTGCAGAAATTGGGGCTTTTGGCTTAACATTTTCCCCAATTTACCATCAACATTATACAACCATGAAATTTGTTCAATTTCACCCCGATAACACCAGTTCAACCTATGCAACAACAAATCGTTGTAAGTTGACATTTTGGAACGAATTTATCCAAAATCAATTCGCGAATTGAGAATTTTAACCACTAAACTCGCTCCATCTGTCATGGCTTCACTTTAACTTCAAATTTGACCCATTCTAGATCCGAATTTGCTAGAACAGATATTAAATAGGGAATATCTCATCACTTGGCCGAATTTCTATATTTTCTCATGAATTTAACAACATAAATTGGGGATTTTTCCCAATTCTGCCCAGTTGTTGTTACTTTTTACTATGGATTCTCTACAAACTGAAATTTATCCACTTCGAAATAAATCCTCTGTGACATTTCGCTTCAATTCAACTTTCTCAGCCCATCCAGGCTCAGTGTTGAAAACTAAAGCTTTGATACCATATTGTAATGTCCCCGTCCATCCATGTTGGGCCACGCTACGCCAGAGAACTCTTATTGTTCTCTCTGTGGAACATTCTGTAACATACCCAGCATTCAACTAAGCTATGCCACATAAAATTTTCAAACTACATGCAATTAAAATATATACACATAGAACTCTTGTGGAAATATATATACATAAAACATAAACAGCCAAATAAATATGTAAATGCACATATTCCCACTAAAATAACAGTAAACGTATACATGCAACATATACAGGAAATACCCATAAATATACAGGCAGTCATAACCACACATAAGATAAACCCATAAAAATAAACACGTAAATAACAATGCAACATGTAAATTGATCACACAATTGGCACTTATCTTGGTAAGAATGTCACCAACTGCGTGTAGACCTTCCACGAACCTCCTTGCTTTAGACCACATTGTTCATCACTCTTAACAGTGAGTCACCCCTGAGCTGTGACTAAACTCCACCTGGGTAAAGGGATTCCTAACCAGGCTAAAGGCTCATGGACAACAGGAAACACTTCGTCACAAGTGACAACTTAAACTAATAGCCTATAGTCCCTCATTCCCCACATGTCTGTCCCACCCAGGAAGTGTTCCCCTTCTCTGCTCAACAGTCCTTCGGTTGCCCCACTTCCCTTCCGGGCTTCAGCAACATGCCAGATAGGAAGTCTTAGAGCCCTATAGCTGCAGTTTAGAACCTTTCAGGAAATCAACTCACAACAATTCTCTCACCCAAAGAATTGCTCACAGGCCTAACAACCCGCCTCTTCAATATCCTGCCTCTTCAGTCCAGCTCCCAAGATAACCAAATACACCAACACAAAAATGGCTATGGATACAGATTCAGGTCCAGTCTCATGGATGATTGACTGGATGACTGAATGATGGGAAGAATCATGTAAAAATATGGGAAAATGAACTAAGTCCCAACAATATTTATGCTTGTCCCCAACTTAACACTTGTCATGTTGGGAGCTACTTTGGCCCACTTGTCCCCAACTTTAGAATTTAGGATAAAATAATTATCCATACTTTATGATTTAAGAAAAAATAATATAATATTCCTTTTTGGCTTAAGCTCCCTAGATTAGCCCCTTTTTCTTAACTTTTAGGCCCCTCCCTTTCCCTAACTAGTGGAGTTTATTCCCCCGTCTCTTTTATCGTGGTCGGTCTACGTGCATCGATGTATTTTATTTTAATTATGAGACATATACAAAAATAGGCACATTGGCCTTTAACATCTAGACTCGTTGGCCTAATCCAAACATAAGCATCCTAGATTATAATAAATGGCTCACCATCCTATAAAACGCAACATATATACAAAAGGCTCCCTGGCCTCAATATCGCGCACACTCAAGTTGTTGCACATGGTATCCAGGAATGTGCACACTTCATCATTTTAGTGTGCAGTACAAGCATGCACTATGCCATGAAATGTGCATACAAAATGATATCAAACCGCTCACCAGCTTAAGTACATTTTCATTTACATTACAATTGGGTTCGACCTAGGGATATTACAATTGGTGTCGCACTTATATAGTGTTGCGCCCAAGATATGATCAGTTTTATAACTTTTATTAGTTAGTTTTGTCGAATATACATATGTGTTTTTCATGTTTTAGAGAAGCTTTTTGAAGAATTTTGTGCCAAAATGCTATTATCTACACCAGGTATGTATAATTCATGTTTTATATTGATCTTGAGTATAATTCATCACGTTTTTATGTTTCTAAGGATCTAATTCACGTTTTTTGGTGTTACAGGACAAAATCGCATCATGTTTCTGCTTCTGACACTCGGTCCGGCACTCCATCCAGTACTCAATCCGGTACCCGGTCCGGCACTTCGTCCAGCACCTCGTCCTGCACAAAAACGGTGAGTGATTTGGAGGTTATGGCATTGGCGGCCAGTGATGGGTGAATCAGGAACATGGGTTTTTCTCGTGCTTATCCCCTCCGGCTATTGAACTCTTGACAACTCGGTTTGGGTTGTTGAGCTGGGCGATTATTGGCTCGCTCCATTTCGGCAGTTAGGGCACCATTAATGTAATTTGTTGTTTATAGAAGAGGTTCGACCCTCCAATGGTCGACCTCTTGGTCTGTAAAACCTATAAATACCACTGTGGTGGTCATACAATAGTTAAGAAGCAGTAGGAGGAGTAGTGTGCTAGAGACAAATAAGTTTTTCTCTGTTTTGCCATTTTCCATTGCCATAATTATATAAGACTGCATTTTTCAAGTTTTGATGGTGAAATCGTTTTGCTGAGCTCGTGGTGTGCATTTGAGAAGTGACCACGACTTGCTAGGGGGGGCACCGGCAATCTAGTAACTGTTCTATGTGTTATTTATGCTTTTCATAGCTTAGATGTCTTTTTTATTTCATGTACATGAATTATTCCTTTATTTCTTTGTTATCTAATTTGTTGTTATAGTTTAATTGTTTTAATTCTCTTTTGCAGGTTAGTATGGAGACTTTTTGTTAATATGCATTGATTTTGTAATTAGGAACGAGTTTTCAAACTCATACACTAACCCTGTGTGCAATTAAATATTAGATTGTGTTTTATTTATGCTTTTAGAATCAAGTTTAAAACAGAGTAGAACAGAGTTTTATTTCATGCTTTATTTAAACAAGGATTCGGTGGATGGATAGGGTTAGTTTTAGTTTTTATTGCTTATTCAATTGTTAATTAGATTTTTCTTAACTAGTTGTTGATTAATTTATTCATTAGTTTACTTGCTATATGCTAGAATCATGTCTTAATTTATGTTTTTAAGCATTTTCCTTCTTGCACTTTGAATTGTTAGAATAGATATAACATAGTTTCATTTTATGTACTTTCTTCCCTAGAATTAGATTGCAATTATATTTCTTAGCTAAAGATTGAATTTAGTTATAAATTTTTCTTACATAGCATAGCAGTACAATTAAAATCTCATTATATTGTTGATGGTTAATAAATGAGTAATAATTCCATGAATATGCAGGGTATTTAACATTGTTTCGGTAATGGTTAAATTCTCATTGGATTGTTTAATCCATACCTTTCACTTTGCTATTGAGATCAGTATTGAGCTTATACCGCTTGAATTATCTTTTGTTGTCAAGTTCCATCGAGATATTATAAGACATCGAAGACATTCACACAACCACCAACACTATATTTGAGTTTTTCATAGGTTAAAAGATAATTTTCTTGCTTTCATAGATCAGAAGAGATAGTTTCTTGATTTCATAGGTTAAAAGATAGTTTCTTGCTTTCATAGATCAGAAGATAGTTTTATTGCTGCTATAGGATATATAGTCTTTCATTTTGATAGATTAAAGAGTAGTTTGCTTATCATATAATAAAGGTTAGTTGTTAGTCCTTCTTGCTTTCAATTGAATAGATTTCCTTTTATGAGTTAGAAATAGTTTTGAAGTTGAATTAAGAATATAGTCCACTTGCCTCTTAGGCTAGATAGTTGTTCAATGAGAAATTTTAATTAGATTACTTGCAGTAGAAGTTATCTTAGAGTAGTTAGTTGTTTACTTTCTTTAATAGGTTGGCTAGTTGTTTTGCTTACTTGTTTACTTGCTTTAATAGGTTAGCTAGTTGTTTTTCTTACTTGTTTACTTGCTTTAATAGAATAGTAGTTGGCTTGTTTATTTACTTTCTTTCATAGGGTAGTTGCTCATTGAATTTAGGTTGGCAAGTTAAAGTAGTTTTCTTTTGTTATTTGCTTATTGTTATGAATTAGTTTGCTTCAAGTAGGGTTTTTTACTTTCTTTCTTATAACTATCCATCAATCCTTGGTCCAAAATTACTTAGGTTACATAGTTTCAGGTTGCTTAGTAGGGTTTGCTCATTAGATAGCTTTGCCTGAATAGATTAGCTTTTTCCTTAGTTAGACTATACTACCTCCAGCCCTTCTACCTTTGGCAAATATTTTGCTACAACTCTAAGTTTACTTACCTCGAGTTGGCAATTTAATTGAGGCTTTTTAGTGTGTTTTTAGTGCATATGGAACACCCATCATATAGTTATAGGTTTTATTTCAATTTTTAGAGCTTCACAAGTTCCTACTTAATTCTATCATTTCAAAGTGATTTATCAGTCCTCTTAGTCTAGGAGGAACTAGGGTCTTCCTCCTAAGTACATGGAGTTGCCTCTAGTAAGGCATATATTTGAAGTGCTTAATCCCTTTGTGGTGAGGAAGAAAAAGAAGAAGTATATACCACTTTGCATATTCCTCTAAGGGACCAAGCTCCTGTGAACCCTTCATTTTGGAGACAAAGGAGAAGAAAAACTTTTGTTAGGCATTGATGGAGAAGTCCCCTAAGAAGTAACGAGGTTCCTCCTCTTCCCCCTCAAGTATATTTTTACCCTCTAGTTGTAGAGGACATTGATCATTCTCCTTCAATGAATTTCAACCCCCCACTTACTAGTCCAAATGATCCTCTTCTTGTCCAAGTGGACAAGTTTTCTCCTCAGCATGATCTTTCTATATTTCTATGCAATCTTCCTCATTCCAATTTAGGGATGTCGAATGTTGCAGGATCATCGAGTTTAGGCTGGGGTGGAAACCCAACAACCCTGGTGTTTCCATTGAGAGTATAAATGTCTCCATAAGAATATTAGTCAGTGAAACAAATCCCTCTACTAGTGTTCTTGTAGGTATTGGAAATGTCTCTTTAAGAATGTCATTTGTTAGTGTTGGCATCCCATCCATCAGATTTTCTTTTAGGGTAGAAATGTTCCTAGTTCCAAAATGCTTGTAGGGAGCATAGTTGTTCCTAGATTTAAAATTTTATTTAGTGGAGGATTTGTAGATATTGAGAAGAAAACAATATCACAAGTACAAGATGAATGCAAATACCAACAAGCTTCCACAAAAGAGAGACTGATCTAATTGATATGCTTTCTTGATTACATTTTAAGAGTTCCTCTATTTATAATAGGCTAAGAGGAGACAACATTGATGAAGGTAGATGGATAACTCACTCATTGAAGCAATAAGACAAGGAGATGGTTGGGAAATTTACCCACACCAGTGATAAGTCAAAGAAGCACATGGTGGTTTTCCACAAATACCCAAGAAGGATGACCTGTCCTACTTGTCCTAAGTAAACTTATACATCAACACTCCCCCATAAGTTCAACTTAGGGAAGTACAAAAAGAACTCAAAAATATGGGACTTGGCTACTAGGCCTACCAATCTACTCAATACAAACTCTCATAAGTGGAGAAAAGGAGAAAACCCATAGGAAATTGTTGGATCATTTTGTCATTGATGCCAATGGTTAGATTGATTGATGTCAAGGGATTGATTGATGTCAAAGGATTGATTGATTGATTATTGATGTAATATAATATGTATTTTCCTTGATGAGA
>SNQJ01S0235012.1:2246-13930 GCA_010110895.2 Picea sitchensis | reverse complement strand
ACCTAACGACATATTAGACCAAGTAGATCTTAACTAACTCCAAAGTGTCTAAATATCCTAATAGTACCAACATTGTTGACTCCTGAAAAGGATAATACATGGAGGATGTGCATAGATAGAAAAACAATCAATAAAATTACCATCAAATATTGGTTTTCTATACCGCTCTTGGATGACATGATGGACGTGCTAGTCGGAGATAAATATTTTAGTAAGATTTATTTGTGAAGTGGATACCACCATATCCAAATTCTAGAAGGGGATGAATGGAAAAATTCCTTCAAGACCAGGGATGGACTACATGAATGGATGTTGATGTCATTTAGGCTGTCTAATGCACCTAGAACTTTCATGCGGTTGATGAATATTTTACTTCGACATTATATTGGTAAGTTTGTTGTCGTTTATTTTGATGACATCCTAGTTTTCAATAACAACAAAGAAGATCACTTGCAACATTTAAAAATTATATTGGATGCATTGAGAAAACATCAACTTTATGCAAACCTAAATAAATGTAGGTTCCTGCAAGAAAGTTTGGTATTTTTGGGTTTTGCCATCTCAGTAGAAGGAGTCAAGATGGATTCAGAGAAGGTCAAAGAAATTTTAGAGTGGCCTAGTCCTAGAAGCATAACATATGTAAGAAGTTTTCATGGGTTGGATACCTTTTACTGAAAATTTATTCGAAATTTTAGCAGTATTGTAGCACCCATAACAAATTGCATCAAAGGAAAGACATTCATGTGGACCAATGAAGTTGAAGAAATTTTTAAGTTTCTAAAGAAGATGGTAACTAAGGCACCCATATTAGCATTATTGGATTTTTATATAATGTTTGAGGTAGACTGTGATGCTTCACATGTAGGTGTTGGAGTTGTACTTAGCCAGGAAGGTAGACCAATTGCATTCTTTAGTGAAAATTTGAATGATGTAAGAAAGAACTACTCCACATATGATGTAGAATTTTATGCAATTGTGCAAGCATTGTGACATTGGAGGAATTATTTTGTACTGAAAGAGTTTGTGTTATTTACTGATCACATTGCATTAAAATATGTAAACACCCAAAATAAATTGAACAATAGAAATACAAAATGGGTCTCTTTGTTACAAGGCTACACCTTTGTTGTGAAGCACAAATCATGATGACATAATCAAGTTGTAGATGCTTTGAGTCGACACATTGTTCTTTTGACAACCATGGAAAATCAAGTAATTGGGTTTGGTGCATTAAAGGATCTCTATGTGTCTAATAATGATTTTCAATATATTGTGGAACTGTCAAAGAATCCAGTCGCTCAAAACATGAATCTTAATTAGGGTGAATATTTTATGCAAGATGGCTACCTATTCAAAGGAAAACAATTATGTATTCCAATTAGTTCAATGAGGGAAAATATTATCAGAGACCTTCATAGTAGTGGTTTGGCAGGACGTTTTGGAAAGGATAAGACGTTATTCTTAATCAAAGATAAGTATTACTGGATGAAGATGAAAAATGATATAACTAGGCATGTGGCATAGTGTAGGATTTTCCAAATGGCTAAAGGACACTCACAGAACACAGGTTTATATATCCCATTTCCAGTGCCCATAGGCCCATGGACAGATCTGAGCATGGATTTTGTGTTGGGGATCCCAAACACACAATGAGGTAATGATTCTATTTTTGTGGTTGTTAATAGGTTCTCTAAAATGGCTCATTTCATTGCTTGCAAGAAAACTAGTTATGTATCAAGGGTGGTAGAATTGTTTTTTTCCAGAACTTGTTAGATTGCACGGAGTTCCAAAAACTATTACCTCTGATAGAGATACCCAATTCTTCGGTCATTTTTTAAGGACTTTATGGAAGAAAATGGGGACTAAATTACAGTTCAACAATTCCTATCACCCCCAAACAAGTGGGAAAACGAGGTAGTAAATCAGATTTTGGGAAACTTGTTACGGTGCATTGTTGGAGATAAGCCCAAACAGTGGGATTTGGCTTTACCTCAAGCACAATTTGCCTACAATAGTTCAGTGAATAGATCTACACGTAAATCTTCATTTCAAGTTGTTTACAATAGAAATCCTATGGGTGTCCTAGATTTGGTGCAACTACCACTGGGGGATAGGATCAATAATGATGGGGAAGCATTTGCATAACACATTCGACAGTTGCAGCAGCATGTGAGACAAAAAATGCATGCCAGTAATGAACAATTTTTTTTTATAAAATATGCTCACCGACGATATCGAGTATTTAGTGAAGGTGATTTGGTGATGGTTTATTTGTGGAAAGAATCATTTCCTAGAGGAACCTACTACAAATTGAAGTATAAGAAAATTGGTCCTTGTAAGATTCTCAATAAAATCAATGACAATGCTTATAAGGTTGATTTACCAGCTGATCTCGATATCTCCCCTGTGTTTAACATTTTTGATTTGTATATCTTCCATGGGGACGATCTAGGTGATGATAGTGAGGTAGAGGTGGATTGGCAACTGGCCATTCTAAGCAAGAAAAAGGAAAATATTGCACATATTTTAGATAAGAAGACCCTTCATACTCGACAAAGCCAATACAACCGATATCTAGTCCAGTGGGAAGGCGCAACACCAACAGAGAGTACATGGATTACATAGGGGGACTTGATGAACCTAGATATCGGTAAGTGGCAATAGTTTGAAGACAATAACTTGTAGGAGTTGCGTTCTTTTCAACCAGAGGAGAATGATGCAGGGATATTCCGAAGGTCATAACTTTTGACTTGATTATCCATTTGGGTTGAATTTTTACAGGGAATTGTGTTTCGAAGAGTTCACTTCCGTGTCGATATGATACTTTCAATTAGACATAGTTTTGACACTTTTGGGGGCCAAATTCCTTCATATAAGGCCTCAAATTGGGGTTTTAGTGTTTTTACGAGAATTTTTAATTTTTTAATCATCAATTATCTCTTGTTTTATGAACTTAATCAGAAAAGAAAGTTGACAATAGTGTCACTCTAGTTATCTCTTATTTATTGGTCAGTTTTAGAGTCGTGCGAGAATTTCCTAAAATTAATTGTTTTTCCAAAATTAGTTGTTTTTCTAAAATTAGTTATTTTCGAAAATCTCAGGTAGTAGTTATAAGGGGTTGAACTTCCATTGTAATAGTTAGGATGGAGAAGGAACAAAAGAGATTTATTTTCCATTCTCATTTTTTTTGCGTGTTTTTTAGATCTTGTGAATGAATCTAAGTTTATTGGTTACATCATATTTCCTTTGTCAAATTTCATACTGGTCATAGTTCCTATCGCTTAAAGATCCTACTTCCTCCGTTAGAGTTCCTATAATTTGGTATCGGTCATAGTTCTTCAATCAAAGTTCCTTTATCAAATTTATTTTCGGTGATATTTCTTATTGTTCAAAGTTGCTTTGTGAAGGTTCCTATTGATCATAGTTCATGTCAGTCAAATCTCCTATTGGTATTAGTCATAGTTATCAATCATAGTTCTTGTTGTCAAAGATCCTAGTTCCTTGGTTAGAGTTCCTATTTGTATATCATAGTTCCTTCATCAAATTTCATGTCGATTATAGTTCCTATTGTTTAGATTTCCTTTGTCTAATTTTATGTTGGTCAAAGTTCTTGTTAGTATCGGTCATAGTTCCTTCATCAAATTTCTTGTCAGTCATAATTCTTGTCGGTTAGATTCCCTTTGTCAAAATTCCTCTTAGTCATAGTTCATGTCGGTCAAAGATCATAGTTCCTATTGGTATCAGTCATATTTCCTTTGTCAATTTTCTTGCTAGTCATAATTCATGTCGATTAGATTTCCTTTGTCAAAGTTCCTATCAATCATAGTTCTTGTTAGTCAAAGTTCATGTTGGTATTTCTCATAGTTCCTTGGTCAGAGTGTTATACTAAGTTGTCATTGATGTCAAGGGATTGATGTAAAAGGGTTGATGTCAAATATTGTCCTAGTGATGTGCTTGTATCATTGATGTATTGATTGTTGGATCATGTGGTCATTGATGTAATTGATTTAAAAGGGTTGATGTCATATGGTGTCATTGATGATGTCAAGTTGGAGAACTCTCATGAGTTATCTGAAGCCCCTCGAAGGTCAAAGAAGTCAAGAAGGTCAAAGAATTCAAATTATTTTAGAAGCTCCTAGAAGAAGTTGACCAATCAAAGTGGTTAGTCATGGGTTAAGTGGTTGCAACAAGAAAACAATTTAAAATAAATTAGTTACAACTAGAAGTGGAGAGTTTACTATTTGTGGAATAAGTGGTTGTAAGTGGAAAAGTGGTTAGAAGTGGGTTAGCCCCAAAAGAAGGAAGGAAGTTGGTTATAAGAAAAACCCTAGATGAAGCTACTTGGAGAAGTATAAATAAGAGAGAAAGGGTCTCTTATGAGAAGGAATCTCTTGAGCATGTTGAAGATCTATTTTTGGTGAAAGGTTCATTGTAGGTACTCATAGACGCATCAGAAGTTTCACAAGTCCGAGGAAGCAAATTCGCGACAAAAGAATCACGACAACAGAACTGCAACAACAAAACTGGGGTAGCAGAATCGCGGTAGAAAAACTGAGACAAGAGAATCGTGGCAATGAAACTACGACAGTAGAACCATGACAATAGAACCGTGGTAGTAGAATCAAAACTACATTACAATGAGGTTTTGGCACATGTTTTATGTAAGGGTTTATGATATTTGTATTATGAAGAGTATGGTTTATCTTGTTGGTTATCTTGGTGATATTGTGCATATGGTTGAGAGTTATCTTTTCAATTGATTTATGTGATTAGATCAGGTTTGATTGATCATATTGATGAGACAGGTTGAGGTGACAGGTTGTGCATAGTTGATGCACTTGTGTTGGTATAGACTGTTGATACAGTTTGACAAATTACTTTCTGTCAACAAGCTGGGTCTTGTACTTGAGGGTTGGAATCTTCACATCTGAGTTGGTGTTGAGATCTGAAAGTTGGGTCTTGTATTTAGAGTTGGTACTCTATTGGAGTTGTTGCTCTTTTCAGTTGATGCTGATAAAACCATGAGATTGTAGTCTCCTGTAACACATAATACAAAAAGTTTACATATATATATCTTGTGTTCCTTGTGTTCTTCATGGTGATGGTTTATTGATGATGTATGTTGATGAGATATGTTTAAATGCAAACAACTAGTTGTGAATGGAAGTAATGAATAATGATATTCGAAGTGGTTGCTAAATAAAATTNTATCAGAGTAGGCCTTCACTATAGGCCTTACAATATTGAAGGAGATCCATGGACACACAAATGGATGAACATGCAGATGAATTTCCCCGCTTTGATGAGACAGATTAATCGGCATGGAGAATAGAAATGAAAGGGTATTTGAAGGAAAAATGAGCAGGTGTTTGGAATACAATTGTTGTTGGACCAGTTCCCTCAAAGAATCAGTCAAAGTTTGCAACAAAAAAGAATAATGCAATGGCACTCAAGACCATCTTCAATGGAATATTAGTTTCTATTAAATAAATCATAGGAAAATGTACCTCTGTCAAGGATCTATGGCTAAAGCTTGAGAAGGTTTATAAAGACAAAAGAAAAGACACTGAAGATATTTCCATCAAGGACAATGAAGGTAAATATTCTCCAAAATATTATGATTGCAAAAATTCTAAGTGTGATGATGTTGAATGTTCTTCTACTAATGAAGAAGAATATCTAGAAGTAGTTTGTGTAGAATCAACCAACAATGATTTTATAGATGAAGAAGAAGATTTGTTGAAGCTTAAGGATAAAGTTATAGATGCTTTAGAAGAAGAAAACGATAATCATTATGCTTTTGATGATCTTGAATAAATCACTAAGAAAGCCATAGAAAAGTATCAAAATCATTTCATGGCACTAAAAAAAATGCTCAAGAAACAAGAAGAAAGTGAAACTAAGAAAAGGACCCTACTAGGAGAAAAAGAAGAAGAGATCAAGAAACTAAAGATTGATATAATTAGTCAAGCAAAAGAAAAGACGAAGGTAGATGATGAGCTTAGAAAAAGCCTTGAATATATTAAAGAAACAAAATAAATCAATATCAATCTAAGGACCCAAATTCAAGAAGCCAAAATGATAGAGGAACTATTGAAGAATCAAGTAAATGAAAAGGAATAATCATGTCATAAGCTAGAAGAAGAAGTTGTTGATCTCAGAAGGAAAGTAGAGAAGTCAAACACTCACATCAAGTTCATGAATAGATCAACAATCTTGGATGAAATCCTGGATAGTCAAAGATCACCAAATGATAAATCCGGTCTTGGATACAAGAAGGAAGCAACACACTCTGAAGCTAGCACTTCGAAGAAGCATGAGGTAAGTCCTTCATTCTCAAAAGGTGGAAACAAAGATGCAAGTCATGTACCTACACAAAGAAAGGAAACCTTCAAAAGAATAGAGTAAAGAAGATATCAAGAATCCATTTCTAACCCTCAAAGAAAATTCAGAAGAGAGACACCAAAGCAAAGGTATGAAAATGTTTTTCATGGTCACAACTTCTCATGTAATGAATATGGTCACAAAGATTTGGATTGCAGAAATTATGCAAGGAAATATGTTGGAAGGTTCTATCACATCCTAAGATGTTGGATATGTAATCAAGTAGGACACATTGATTCTCATTGTCATACCATGAGATGTTACAATTGCAGTGGGTTTGGACACAAAGCTCAGGATTGCTAGAATTCAAGAAGATAATCAATGATGAGTGCTTCATATAGAACGAAAAGAAGAGCAAATGCAGCTTGGAAGGAATACAATGCTGAAAGGATGGAAGCTCGAAGTGCAAATACAGAGAAACCATGACACCTTCAGAAGTGGATGAAGAAGACTAGACAACTATACATGAGTGAAGGCACAAGGAATGAGGAAAGCCTTACTTTTTCTGAGGCATATGCGGGTTCCTTTGGAAGCAGTCGCATACATACATGAGGTGATATATTGAAAGGTCATGTACATACACGATCTAATTGAGGAACATGTTGCGTACATGTGGGAAAATCCTCAAAAGGAGAGGTGTACATATGAGTTGCAACATGGTCTAAATGATATAACTCTATTTTTGTAGGGTCTGAGATGGTTTGGTGCATGGTTAATGCATTGGTTGAAGGTAAAAATTGATGGATCATCGTATGATGCATGGACAAGTCCAAGGATCATTGTTCTCTTGATGAAATTGAGTAGTTTATCAGTGTTCCGGTAGAGAAACATCACTTGCAGCAGAAGCAAATTGTGGTGGTATCATATTGTTCATCTTACAGAGAAGATAGGGGGATACATACCCACAAGGGAAGTTATTATTCTTCCCATGATCAGTTTTAGAGACATGATTCTAGGAGGAGATATTATTGGAAGCCATGTCATCAACATTACATCAGAGTGATTTTCCTTGTCAAAGGGAGAGAGATTCATCAAATGCATGGAGAGAATCCCATAGGACAATGCAACTAGGGGGAGCAACCCCAAAGATATATGCACTTTTCCATTGATGTCAAAGGGGGAGAGATAGTCACATTGATGTGGCAAGGAGTGATTATCATAGAGGAAGTATGAGTATTTCCATGTCTTGGTGTTTCCATCAATGCTTGGTGTTGACATCAATGTTGGTGTTGCCATCAATGCCAAAGGGGGAGATTGTTATACTATGTTTCCATTGATGTCAAGGGATTGATGTCAAAGGTTTGATGTCAAGTATTGTCATAGTGATGTGCTTGTATCATTGATGTGGTCATTGATGTAACTGATGTAAAAGGGTTGATGCCATGTGGTGTCATTGATGATGTAAAAGTGTTGATGTCATGTGGTTTCATTGATGTAAATATTGATGTCATGTCATTGTTGATAGGAAGTACCAAATGGATGAACTCCAAAGTGGTCCCCTTATGGTGCAAGCCCTCACATGAAGACGCTCTTGGACAAATTTCTCAAAGTGGTCCCCTTATGGTGAAATCCCTCACGGGAAGACACTCTTGGATAAAGTTCTCAAAGTGGTCCCATTATGGTGAAATCCCTCACGGGAAGACACTTTGTAAAGTCCAAATGGTTAAGTGATTGAGTAATCCTAGTAGTGTGGTTAAGGAACCCAAGTTTGGTTGAGGAATAATGTAATGAAGATTAGTGAATTTGTAGGTGAAACTATTCTAGATGGATAATACATGTTGTTCAATTTCCGGTGATATGTGGAATGCCACCTAACTCAGGGTTAGAGAGTTATGGCCATGTGAAGTTGGAGAACCCTCATGAGTTATCTAGAAGCCCCTAGAAGGTCAAAGTTCAAAGAAGTCAAATTATTGTAGAAGCTCCTAGAAGAAGTTGACCGGTCACAGTGGTTAGTCATGGGTTAAGTGGTTGCAATAAGAAAACAATTAAAAATAAATTAGTTGTAACTAGAAGTAGAGAGTTTACTATTTTTGGAATAAGTGGTTATAAGTGGACAAGTGGTTAGAAGTGGGTTATCCCTAAAAGAAGGAAGGAAGTTGGTTAGAAGATAAATTCTAGAGGAAGCTACCTGGAGAAGTATAAATAAGAGAGCAAGGGTCTCTTATGAGAAGGAATATCTTGAGCATGTTGAAGATCTATTTTTGGTGAAAGGTTCATTGTAGGTACTCATGGATGCATCAAAAGTTCTACAAGTCTGAGAAAGTAAATTCGCAGTAGAAAAATCGTGGTAGCAAAACTGGGGCTGCAGAATCGGGACATCGGAACCACAACAACAGAATCGCGACAACAAAACTACGTCAACATAATCGTGGCAACATAATCACGACAACAAAATCACAGCTACATTATAGTGAGGTTTGGCGCATGGTTTATGTAAGGGTTTATGGTATTTGGATTATGGAGAGTATGGTGTATCTTGTTGGTTATCTTGGTGATATTGTGCATATGGTTGAGAGTTATCTTGTTGGTTGATCTATGTGATTAGATCAGTTTTGATTGATCAAATTGATGAGACAGGTTGAGGTGACAGGTTGTTGTGACAAGTTGTGCATAATTGATGCACTCGTGTTGGTATAGAATGTTGATTCAATTTGACAGATTACTTTCTGTCTACAAGCTGGGTCTTGTACTTGAGGGTTGGAATCCTCACATCTCAATTGTTGTTGAGATCTGCAAGTTGGGTCTTGCATTCAGGGTTGGTACTCTATTGGAGTTGTTTCTCTTTTTAGTTGATGTTTATAAAGCCCTGAGATTGTAGTCTCATGTAACACATAATACAAAAAGTTTACATATATATCTTGTGTTCCTTGTGTTCTTCTTGGTGATGATTTATTGATGATGTATGTTGTTGAGATATGTTTACATGCAAACAACTAGTTGTGAATGGAAGTAATGAATAATGATATTTGAAGTGGTTTCTAGCTAAATTTTTGTAAAAGTTGTAAAAAGAGCCTCACATTGATTCACTCCCCCCCCTCTCTCAGTGTGGTCGGTGTGTCCAACACAGGGTTCATCAAATTTCTTGTCGTTCATAGTTCTTGTTGATTAGATTTCCTTTGTCAAAATTCCTATTGGTCAAATATCCTATTGATGAATTTTCCAGCATCAAAATTCATGGAGATGTTTAGGTTAAGATAGACTCACAACTCACATTGCCCAATTTGAAGAATACGATAAAATTTTGAGGTTTGTGCCTCGACAACCAAGGGAGGTTGGTCCAAGTACGTTACAAATATGTGTTACATTCAACCCCTTCAAGGTTTCATCTATCATATTAAAAGTCCTTTGGGAGGCTTGTTCCTAGTATGATATTTGTTGTGGGAAGTCATCTATGAACTTACCTTTGAATGTCTTTGTCAACATCAATTCTCAACTCAAGTATTTCTTCATTACCTTCATATTTGATCACAAACCATGTCCACATGGATTTAATTCCAAATTTATGGAAAGCATTGGAGTCCAATGATTCATTCCCAAGAAGGAACAATAAGTACTTATAAATAACCGTGTAAAATTAGGATGTTGTAAACCATTCTCAACGACCATATTCTAGATGTTCTTATGAGAACCCTTGATCTTCTTTGAATGTTAATGGACAAGGTTTTTGTAATGTACCTATAAATAACATATTGTTCAACAATAAATATAAATTTGGTTTTGAATCATTGGTTTTATTCCTATATCATCTTCCCACATCAAATATATACATGGTTGTTAACAACATAAATCTCTAATTATAGACATTATTACTAATTTGGTTCGTTGGTGTAAACATGAAGGAAAATGCTCCAAGTTTGATTGGAATATTTTGAAATCAATCATTTATGATAAACTTTCAAATAACCCACTACCCTCAACGTTTGTGGAAGACATTTACAAGTTTGTATATTTGAACCTAGACTTGGTGGCTAGAGTTAAAACTTATGCTTGGAATACTCTTAATGAAGTGCTTTGAAGTTATTTGATGATGTAATTTGAGGTCACAAATATTTTTAGGATCTCTTTAACTTGTAAGAAGAGACCATTAGTGTTTTATAGACTTGGTTAAAAAAATGAAATTAGGATTTAAGATGGGCATTTATTCTTGTTAATGAAAACAAGTTTTAAGGATAATTACTTTAAAACAACTTATAGAAATTGTATAAATTATGGATGTTGATACTAATTTTATTTTTTACATTTATTATTCTGAATAGTTTATGAGACTTATAAAGAATTCCTAAAACTACACAAAAACATAGAGTGAATAGTTTATGAGGCTTATAAAGACTTCCTACAACTACTCAAAAACACATAGCAATGTATATTTTCAAAATAAAAAAATATACCATTTTTTTCCAAAAAAAAATGTAAGCTCGTACATTCTATGAAGATTAATCTTAAAGATCAATTATTTAATTGGATGAACATAAATTGTAGATTTTCAGAAGTAAAATTGTAACCCAAATTCTTGATGGGAGAACTAAAGTGAAGACTTAAGAGAACCCATATTCTCGCTGGGAGAACTAAAGTGAAGACTTAAGATAGTTGTAAGTGGTCAAGCAACCCCAAAATATCATTTTTTTAAAGTTTTACGTAGCATTTTTTTTAAGTTTTACATAGCACGCAAAAGAGAACTAAATCCTAACAAATTTCAAGCTTTTGAGGGAAAAATAATTTGCTACAATCTTGATCCAAGCAACCCAAAATATCATTTTTTTAATGTTCTACGTAGCACTTTTTAAAGTTCTACATAGCACGCAAAAGAGAACTAAATCCCAACAAATTTTAAGCTTTTGAGGGAAAAATAATTTGCTACAATGTTGATCCAAACACTGACCTATGTAAGCAAATGATCCCCAAAAAGTGTTGTTGTATTTGAAGTTAATTTTGTCTTTTTATTTCAAATATTTTTGTTAATTTAACCTATGTCGCGACTTTTTTGTATCTTCATTAAGTCAATTGGTGATGGGCTCTTTAAAATATCCAACATAGGTAATGGGCTCTTTAAAACAAGGGTTGTATGGCAACGCAGTCCTGCTGAGTTAGTTGGGAAATACATGTTGAACAATAAAACTTAATATAACTAAATGCACAAGTAATGAATATTTTTTGTCAAAAGATATAATTGAGGGTTGTTTGTTATTCAAAATGTATAATAAACTGTAAATTGAATGAGTTGAATGGAACTATAATATTCATAAATATAATAAATATAATAATAAATAATATTTTAGATAATAAATATAATAATGCATAAT
>SNQJ01S0235011.1:3550-17480 GCA_010110895.2 Picea sitchensis | reverse complement strand
AGAAGTTTATTACTAACGATGGTTCTATATTCATTGGCTCCAAGTTTACTACCTTTTGTGGTAAGTTTGATATAATAGTGGGACAATCATCAAATTACTATCCACAAGAAAATGGATTGGTTGAATCAACCAATAAATCTCTCATACAAATGATTAAGAAGATAGTTTCTATAAACCATAGAGATTGACACAAAAATCTTGTTAATGCTTTATGGGCAAACAAAATAATGCCAAAAAGAAGCACATGACATTGTCCATTTTCTTTGCTTTATGGAACGGATGTCAGGCTACCAATACATTTGGAATTGAATGCATTAGTTATTTCTACTATAATTGAATATGAAGAAGGAACTACACATATGCAAGCTCATTTTTATCAGTTGATACAATTAGAGGAACGAAGGGAACAAGCAATGTTGAATATTCAAAAAAAGAAAGAGGCAGTGAAGAAATATTCTAATCAAAGTAATACCAATAAATACTTTCGCACAGACCATCTAGTTTGATTATGGAACAAGGAAAAATAAAAACCATCTCTTCACTCTAAGTTTGATTCTTTGTGGATTGGTCCCTATCAAATTGAAAATATTTTTGGTTTCAATTAATATTTTATTTGATAAAAAGGAATGGATGGTCAACTTTTAAAATTGCCTATGAATGGGCATCATTTGAAACATTTCTTTTCTTTATCATCTCAGTGGTTTTGAGTGACCTCTATAACATAGTCCACTTTGTACTTTCACTGTTTATATTCATTATATGTAAAAAAAATTCTTCAACTCCATGCCCAATGATCAAGGCCTTCTAGGTCCTCAACAACTGACATGGGGTCACTGTCTCGTAGTTGGAGCCGATATGTTGATCCATTTTCTTTTAGCCGCCTTTCATTTTATGCCAAGTATTACTATGCAAAAGAACCCTCCTTTCATCCAAATCCATAGTCCTCCATACCCCATATAAGTCTTATAGTCCGATATTACTTCTTAGAAGAAATCATATATTTTCAACACTCAATCATTTTTATGATGTTCGCCATGCGGAGATTCCTTCTCACCTAGAGATTCCTCCCATTGGGTCGTTTCTACACGCTCCGCATACCTATCGTTTCGTATGAGTCTACACTTAGATTATTTTCAAATTTTACTCATGTAGAGAAGTCAATACATACCTTTTCCTTCTCACTTCCGC
Organism: Picea sitchensis; assembly: GCA_010110895.2. Lineage (NCBI taxonomy): Eukaryota > Viridiplantae > Streptophyta > Pinopsida > Pinales > Pinaceae > Picea > Picea sitchensis. The sequence continues at coordinate 16,292 of SNQJ01S0235011.1, read as the reverse complement.
AATCCCATTTTTTCTCTCCGCATTTCCATAATCCCAATTTTTCTCAAACACTTAGCCATTTTTCTAACATCCCGCACTCATATCTTCCACAATAATCCATACTTCGTCTTTTTTTTCAACTTTCGCCACCCCCGCATTATCCTATCTCTTCGCGTCACCTTTTTCTTCGAATTACTTGTACCTTTCTTCCTATATATTGTAGAGTCCTATACTTAGTTGATTTCGAGTCACATATCATGCAAAGAAGTTTACATTAACCTGCTTCTCTACATGGATCTACCTCCACATACTCTGTCCACAAGACATGTCTCTCCATCCCCTACATACACCATGAATCCCATATTTAGTGTATTTTCGCACTGGACAACGATTCATCATTTCTGAGGAAATTATGGCTCATTAAAAGGTTCTGACTCACAAGAAAAAAATGGTTGTTAACAATAAAGGAGGATTAATAATCCCGATTTCCCATAGAGCACTTTCTTATCAAGGATAATTTCTATTTATGGTTTGTGTGTGTTCCTAAATAAATTGTACATGTTGAAGGGATATCCCATTAAGGATTGTTTATGAATTGTCCTTTAAACAATTTAAGATCCATAACCCATATTAATAACCTTCACGTATATCAAAGAATATTGAAAGAAGTGGGAAATATGGTAGCTAGAAGAAGAAAGGAACCATTCTATGGAGACACCATCAATTATATCGCTCATTAGAAAAAATATGTCCATTGGTCGACTGCATATCAGTGGTATTCGAGCCTCTGTCCTAAGCAAAATCTTGCTAGTAAGATTTGGACAAATGGTCTGGTAAAGGTCGGTTGTATGCATGAAGCTTTCGACTTCAAAGAAACAGTTTCTTTGTGTGAAAGTAAATTAAATGCAAAGCACATGTTGATTCCAATTCTTTTAGAAGGAAAGAACCTTGTTCTCTTGACTCCAAATATATTCAGAAAAATGCTTCAACTTCCTACCCCAAACAAAGTCCTCTCGCTTTCGAAATCTGATTCCTTTTTAGATTCACAGGGTGGTGGTGAGAACTTGTTAAAGGATTTCTTGGCATCATCTACTACAATTCCAATTGATACTACTCAAGTTGATATTAACCTACTATATGATCCATATCATGATTTCTCTTAGTTTTTCTTACGACCGATGGGACGAGAATCCACTGGTATTCAAGCCTCACTCCCGAACAAAAACTTTCTATCAAAATTTGAGAGATGGACCTGGTTAAGGTTGGTTGCATGAAATAAGTTTTTGACTTCAAGGAAATAGTTTCTTTGTGTGCAAGTAAATTAAATGCAAAGCACATGTTGATTCCAATTCTTTTAGAAGGAAAGAACCTTGTTCTCTTGACTCCAAATATATTCAGAAAAATGCTTCAACTTCCTACCCCAAACAAAGTCCTCTCGCTTTCGAAATCTGATTCCTTTTTAGATTCACAGGGTGGTGGTGAGAACTTGTTAAAGGATTTCTTGGCATCATCTACTACAATTCCAACTAATACTACTCAAGTTGATATTAACCTACCATCTGATCCATATCATGATTTCTCTTAGTTTTTCTTACGACCGATGGGACGAGAATCCACATCCCATATTCCAAGGTATGTATTATAAGTATTTCTTCCTTGTTTGATTACTGAGAGGGGGTGAATCAAAGAATAGAGAAATTCAACTTTTCAACCACAAAATGGAAGTGTTATATCAATGTAGCATTATCATCCAATAGTTGTTATAAATAAACATCAACAACCGAGGCATCATAGTTACCATACACGTGACAAGGTCATAATGTGGGAACCCAAAGCAGGGGAAAACCACAATTTTTTTTTTTTCTTATATGTTCTTAAGATTACATTCATTGAAAGCACCAACTTCCTTTTGTTTTCTATCTGCAACTGGAAAGAGGCTCCAAAACCCTAGTTTCATAGGCTAAAACATGAGGGAAGCTCCACCTCCACAAATCTCTGGCTACAAACTTAAGGAGTAGTAAGTATAACTCCTATGTTCTCCAAGCACCTAAGGTGGCTATAACCACCTATCTTTTCCCCATCCAAATTCCCTGAAAGAAGTTGAATGATGGAAGCACTGTCACATTATCACTGCGAGATATATCATTGTAAAAATGTAACAATAAACCAAAGCCATGCATGAACCTGTACCTCAACCTATACCAATAACCTATGCCAACATAAAACATACATCAACTCCGTAATTTCAACTTTGTAACATAAACAAGATCAACCATGCACCAAACCTCGTATGTCCCTCAACTTCTGTACTCCAAACAACATCAACCATGCAATCAACTCCTGCATAAGTAACTCCACAACACTCTGTCCAAACAACCTATCACAACAACCTCGCTCATCATTATTATCAACCAAATCAGATCTACTACCAAGATCAATCACCAAGACAATCACCAAGAAAATCACCAAGAAAATCACCAATATGTGCATCAACCAAGATAACAAACAACTCATAATCATCACCAAGTTCAATATGTGCTTTTAATAATATACCAAGACAACAGGTTGTATCATCCATAAACCATGTGTCAACAATACTACTAACAAGTGATCAACCATGTACCAAGTATAAAATTAATCATGCATCAACTACTCATCAACTATACCCATCAAGATGTACCAACATCATCAACTATACACTTCTATGTATGTGCCAACTATCAACTAATATTTGTCTCAACCATGTACCCAACATGTACCTCAACCAAAAGCCTCCATAAATTTCATCATCCAATTATGATATGTAAATCAGAATAGCCCGGGTGTATATGATCACATACTTGGTAAACCTTTCCTTAACTTTTAACAACAAGAGACTAGCATTTTCATCAAACTTTTACTTTAGTCTCATTATGACTACTTTTGGATTAGTAAAAAACCCTAAATTGTAATAATCATAACTATGTACCAGAATCCAACAAAGATCTGAAAATGGTACAAAATGTTCTTCGTCTTTTATGCACTCCTCCATATTTCACTACTTGGAAACTCTCAAAAATGAGTTATAGCAAAATGTCATACCTTATTGTTGAATTCTCGGGCTATTCTAGAGAGCTTAAACTATACGCGGCCCCAATAATGCACGTTTGTTGTATGGATATGAAATCCCAGGCCACATAATAATATATTGTAATATAAACCAAAAAATTTGGTTTTACCACTTGACCTGTTATGAATAATTTATGACGTTTTTACCCAAAAACACATATGTTTTAGACTAGTTTAGTACCACACAAACCCTATTTTCCACTGTAACTCCAAATAAACAACCCACAAGCTGAAATTTGTATCATTAACTACTTTGGATATGTTTTCTCAATGGAACTTAATTTCAATGGGTCTCAATCATTTTAGAAACAAATTTATTGTGAAATGGTGAGATGACCTATAACAACATATCTTTAGAAAACATCATCAAAAGAATTTATCCTCCCTTGAATTTCAATCTTCTTTACTTCCCCTTCCCCTTGATATTCGACTTAGATATCCTTTGTTACCTCAATCACTTGTAGATATTCCAATATTCTCAAGTGTAATTAAAATGAGAGAGCCTTGCTCTTATTTATACTTTCATGTAGCTTCAAGGGGTTATCTTTAACCATATTAACTCCACTTTCCTTATTTTAGGTTAACCCCAATTTATAACCACTTGTCCACTTAACTTAACCACTTTCCATAATTAGTAAGTTCTCCATTAACCTATTATTTAAATAATTTCTTTACATCCTCTTTTGGGACTTATAGTACACTCATCACTACCTTTATTATTTAAATAATTTTGCCTTTTGCAAAAAACTTTGACTACTTTGACCTTTTTTTGGGGCTTCTAGATGACTCCATGAGGTTCTCCAACTTCACATGCCCATAAATATTCAATCGTGAGGATTTATGTGACGCTCCACATATACAAATCAAAATGGAATGACATGTACTATCCATATAGAATAGTATTACCTACAAATATATCAAAACTAATACCATTATCCGTCAAACAAACTTGGGTCCATTGCCCAAACCTTTTCTCTACCCATTCACTACTGTATTTCTTCAAGGGTTGACATCAATGACAACTCAACCCACTAATAAAAATCTCCTTTGGCATTGATGGAAACACTATGATGAAATACCTAAGTCATGTCAGCAATACCTAAGCTCATATCATTCATGCTCTTCTATGACCATCGCCTCCTCTTGGTACCAGGACATCAGGTTTCTCAGATTCGATAAATCTCCTTGTTAACAATGGAAAATATATCTTTCCATCCGGGGATGCCCCTAAATGAACTATCCTTGGGGATACCCCCCCTAACTGAACTCTTCCTCAAACTAATCTCCCGACCAACTATCCTTATGGTGCTTATGTAAATTAAGACATATAAGATAAGCATTCAAAACATTCATTTTGGAGTAGAAATAACTGTGCCCCAGCTGGAAGATGACTCAAAGGAACTCGGAAGTTTATCTTGTAAAGATGTTCACCATTTGTTCTTTTTCACCCACATATTCAACTATGATGTTATTCTTCCAATCGTTCTCAGAGAAAGTGATACACTTGATTGAACAAGCCATCTTGGAGTGGCACTCCAGTTATTTTAGATACCATGGTGCCCTGGGGATATCTCAACATATTGGAATGGGCTCATGATAGTCAAACTGTATATATGTTTTGTTTGTTTCATCCATAGAACCTAGTAACATGTTGCTGGTGCAATATACTCTTCCTCAAGTTGTAGATATGATACTGCATGATTGTTTCGTTTAGCCATGATACTAAACACACCACAAGTAGAACAGCTTCAATGGTGCTTCGTCAATATTAATGAAACCCACCAATCTCGCATCCGTGGTAAAATAAGTGATAGATCCTTCCCTTTTTTATACCATAATCCAAATTCTTATATTCCTTTGAGATATCTGTAAATTCTCTTCACTTCTACCTATTATGTTTCAGGCCGCTGCAGTGTATGCCACTTTTCCAACTCTGCTACATTACATTTGGTCTGGATGTTGTCAAATATAGTAAACTTCCAATCATTGACCTGTACTACCTCTGATATGTATTTTTTGAATCATCATCTTTGCTAGACTTGCAATTGTTTTTCATAGGATTATTGACTGGTTTTAAATCTTCCATTCCAAACCTCTTTACATTTCTCTCCTATATACTTAGTTTTAGAAATAAAAATTTCTTTGGTTTCGTTTTTGACGTATCTGAAGTTTCAAAAAGAAGGATAGTTCTCCTGAGTAATGACATTTAAAATTTATTTTGCATATCCTTTGCAATTTTCTATCTTAACCTTTCATCATTGTATCCAAAAATAATATCATCAACATAAACTTCACTACTAAATATCATCTTTGAGTTACCTTTGATGTAGAGTGTCATGGTTCCACTTCCTTTTCAACCCCGTCAGACATTTATCCAAATTCAGAAAGCTCATGCTCTAGAGCCTTTAGACCATACAAGGCCTTTCTTTCAGTCTTACACACATAATATGTGCTCCTCTCACAACTCCATATCCTTCTCGTTGTTTAATGTAGACTTCTTCTCTGCCCCCATTCAGAAAATCAGATTTTACGTCCATACTCTGATATATTTTAATATTCTTGGAGCAAGCATAAGCCAAAAGAAATCGGATTGCTTCCATTCGCAATGGGGAAAAATGTCTCTTCAAAGTTTCCATTCTTCTAAACTCGTGTGTATCTTATATACCAATCTAGATTTAATTCCTTTTTGTAATTCACCATTTTCATTTAACTTATTTATGAATATCCACTTTTTTCCAATCACATTCTATTCTTCTTGGTCTTGAACCACTCCCTAAGTACATTCTCTATTTGATCCAATTTCATCCATGGTCTTATTCCAAAATTCATCCTTGTCGGCCTCTTAAAAATGCTTGGTCTTAATCAGAGATGAGAGTGCGTTAAAAGGATATTAGAGGTAAATTAGTAATAGAGAAAATAATCCTTTTTAACTATATGATCCAAGTGTTATCTCAATGTATCATTATCATTCAAATAACTGTAGAGTAAAAAAGCAATGGAAAATGAACAATCACACATACACAAGACACTAGTGTTTTATGTGGAAACCCAAAAGTGAGAAACCACATAATGCCTTTTATTATATGTCTTGAAGAATTACATTCATTGGAAGTAATCGACCTTTGTTTTCCAAAATTTAACCGAAGGAGGCTCCAACCCATTTGTTTCTTAGGCTACAACTTGAAAGAAGCTCCAACTCTCTAATTCTATTGGTTACAAACTTAAGGAGGCTAGAACCCTCATGTCTTCTACTGCCACAACCACCTATCCTGCCCTCGGCCCAACCACCCTAAAGTAGAAGTAGACGATGTGGAACCACTGACAAACTATCACTGTGAGATATACCACCAGAAACTCCGTATCAATAAACTCCGAAACTACATCAACCATGCATTAACTGTATCTCAACCTGTACCATAAACAAGTGTACCAACCAAGAAATCCAACCTGTACTCAAACAACTCCACAACCTGCATTATAAACAAGTTCATCCAACTATGTACCAAGTATATACCAATCATGTGTCAACTACTCTATAAACTATGACTCATCAATATGTACCAACATCATCAACTTCCAGTACACCTCATGTATGTGCCAACTCATCAACTACTTGTCTCAAACCATGTGCTCCAACATGTACCTAACCAAAATCCCCTTCATCACACATCAACCAACACATTTTTAACTCGTAATAGATCTATGTATATGATCACATTCCTGCAAACCTTGTTTAACTTTTAACAACAAGAGACTAGCATTTTCATCAAACTTTTCTTGGGTCTCACAGCCTAATAGTTTTGGATTAGTCAAACAACGCTTAACTTGAAATAATAATAACTAAAATTGTGAATGAATAAATATTCTTAAAATGATAAAACAATGTTCTCAAAGGTGTTTTATGAAATTCCTCCATGTCACTACTTGGAACCTCTCTAAAGGAGTTAGTAAAAATGGCATACCTTTTTTGAATTCGCTTATTCTAGAGAGGACATTGTAGAGCATGCCCCCATTTAATATTTGTTGAATCGACTGAAAATTGTTACACTTAATCAAAAATATTGTAATATAACCAACACATTTGTCTTACTTAATTTGGATTTGTTATGACAAATTTATGACGTTACTCCTAAACACCCGCTTTAGATTAGTTTTAGAACTATCCACAAACCCTATTTCCGAGGTAACTCCAAAATAAACGACCCACAAGATGAATTTTTACCATTTATACTGGATATGTTTCCTCAATAGAAATTTCACGGTTCCACTATCTCTAGAGAGAAAAAGACAGAAAATGGTGAGATGACCAGAATAACATACCTTAGAGCATCACCACAAGAATTTATCCTCCCTGAATCGGCCTTTATTTTCTTCACCTTCCTCCTTAAATTTATTTTAGATATCCGTTGGTTACCTTAGTCACCTATAGATATTCTAATATTCTCAAGTGTGATAAAATGAGAGACCCTTTCCTCTTATTTTATACTCTCCATCTCTAGGTCACTTAACCTATCAGATACTTAACCTATTTCTGTGTCACTTAACCCATTTATAGGTCACTTAACCTATTTCATTTTTAGGTTAACCACTTTCCATAATTAAAAATTCTCCATTACTTTAATTTATTTAAATATTCCTCCTTGACTTTGTTGCCTCAATTTATCATTTACATAATATTCTTTGATTTGTCACTTCACTTTATTATTTAAATAATCCTTTTCTTGTCTTTGTCACTTTACTTTTATCATTTAAATAATAATTTATTCTTTGCAAGATCTTTGAATTTTGACCTTGGGGCTTCAAGCCAACATGAGGGTCCTCCAACCGTAGAAGGCCATAAATCTCAAATTGCGAGGAGTTATGTGATCGCTCCACATACCACCGTAATGGCATGACATGTACTATCTATATAGAAGGCTGGTATTACCTAAAAATATATTAAAACTCATACCATTATACATGAAACAACCTGGGTCCATTGCCCATGTCCTTTGTGCTACCGGAATTCGCCATCAGACTTTTCTTCAAGGGTTGACATCAATGACAACCAACCCAATCAATAATCTCCTTGGCATTGATATAACACTTTGATGGCCACGAAATCTAGCATTCCATGCTCCCCGAAAATGCTTCTATCCTTCCTCAGTGATCTCAGGACCATTGGGATCCTCGGAACCATGCCTCTCGCCCTTCCGTGATGATGCAATATCCCCTTTGTCATCAATGGAAATGTATCTTTCCATCTCTGGGTTTCTTCCCCACTAAACTCTGTCCTATTTATGGTGCTTCCCTGTGTACATCTAAGACATATAAGATAAGCATTCAAAAGAATTCATTTTGGAGTAAAATAACTCCAAGTCTTTGGACCTAACATACTCAAAGATTCCCCATGGAAGCGGGTTGTAAAGATGCTCACCACTCTGATTGGGAATGTGTCACCGAGTGCATCACCGGGTTCTTTGAGATAATGATGGTGCTTGTATTATCACAATAGATTGGAATGGGCTCATCATATTCAACCAGTATATCTTTCAAAGTTTATTTCATCCAAAGAACCTATGTACAACATGTTGCTACTGCAATATACTCTACCTCGGTTGTAGATAGAGATACCGATGATTGTTTCTTGCTTAGCCATGATACTAAATACTCAAACAAGTAGAACGATGCTCCATTGGTGATTCGTCGGTCATCAATACAACTTTCTCAATCTGCATCTGTGTAGGCAATAAGAGATAGATCCTTTCCTTTTGGATACCATAATCCAAAATCTTTTGTTCCTTTGAGATATCTGAAAATTCTCTTTACTGCTAATACATGTGATTCCTTTGGTGCTGCTTGAAATCGTGTCACCTGTCCAACTACCTGCATTACATTTGGTCTAGATGTTGTTACATATAGTAGGCTTCCAATCATTGACTTGTATTGCCTCTAATCTATATACTTTGAATCATTATCTTTTCTTAACTTGCAACTGGTTTGCGTGGGAGTGATAACTGGCTTGCAATCTTCCATTTCAAACCTCTTTAGCATTTCTATGATATACTTGGTTTGAGAAATAAAAATTCCTTGGTTTCTTTGACGTATCTAAAGTCCCAGAAATAAGGATAGTCCTCCAAGTAATGACATTTCAAATTCATTCTGCATATCCTTTGCAAATTTTTGCCTTAACCTGTCATCATCACTACAAAAATAAATATCATCAACATAAACTTCAATTAATAAAATGTTACCTTGACTTACCTTGATGTAGAGGTTGTTGTATGCACTTCCTTTTCTGAACCCTACCTATTGTAGATATTTATCCACTCTAGAGTACCATGCTCTAGGAGCCTGTTTTAGACCATACAAGGCCTTCTTTAATTTTCACACATAGTCTGCATTCTATGACAATTGAAATCCTTCTGGTTGTTCAATGTAGACTTCTTCTTCAAGTTCCCCATTCAGAAAAGATGATTTTACGTCCATATGATACACTTTAATTATTTTGGAGCATGCATAAGCTAAAAGCAATCAGATTGCTTCCATTCTGGCAACCGAGGAAAATGTCTCTTCAAATTCGATTCCTTCAACCTGTGCATATCCTTTACATACCAATATATATTTGTTCCTTGTAACCCGTCCATCTTTGTTCAATTTATTCCTGTATACCCACTTTGTGCTGATCACATTCTTATCCTTTGGTCTTGGAACCAATTTCCAAGTGACATTTTTCTCTATTTGATCTAGTTCTTCATCCATGGCCTTTTTCCAAAATTCATCCTTGTTGGCCTCTTCAAAATGTGTTGGTTCAATCATAGATGTGAGTGCTAGGTGTGTTTGTTCTGGTGAACAGATTCTTCTTCTAGTCTCAACTCCTGCGTCTTTGTTTCCGATAATCTGATCTGAAGGATGATTCTTTTGTACTCATCTGCTAGGTGTCTTTGGAGGCACTTGTTGAAATTTATCTTCTTCTTCTATCAGATTATCTTCATCTTCCTCTTCTACTTCCTTTTCATACTCCTCTTCATCTTCAAAAAGTTGTTCCATTAATTCATTTTCTTCTTCCTTTGATTCTGGTTTGCCCGTTTCATCAATTGTTACATTGATGCTTTCTACAACTTTGTTCAATCTTAGATTGTAACACTTGTATTCTTTCCTTGTACTTGAGTAACAAAAAAGTATTCCTTTTTCCACACGAGAGTCAAACTTTCCCATTTTTCCATCTTCTTTTTTGATGTAGCATTTTCTTCCAAAAAATCTGAAATGCTTCACATTTGCTGGTCTTCCTTTCTATAGCTCGTAGGGAGTTTTGTCAGTGTTGTTTCTGAGAATTACTCTGTTTTGAATGTGAATTGTTGTATGCACTTCCTATGTACAAAATATATCTGACAATTTGGAATCCATTAGAATTCTTCGAGCCATTTCATGTACTGTCCTGTTATTTCTTTCAACAACTCCATTCTATTGAGGTGTCCTAGCAATGAAGAATTGCCTTTTTATTCCATGATTGTTGCACTAGTCCATAAATTTCTTTGAAGTGAACTCTCCTCCATTATTAGATCTCAAGCATTTGATTTTTGAATCCATTTCATTTTCAACCATTTCCTTGTAGATCTTGAAGTTTTCAAAAGCTTCTAACTTATTCTTGAGAAAGAAAACTGCATTCATTCTTGTATAATCATCAACTAATAACATAAAGTATTTCTCATCTTTTAAACCATTTGTTTTAGTTGGTCCAATTAGATTAGTATGCACAATATCCAGTGATCTTGTCATTGAATATTCCTTTGATTTGAACCTAGTCTTTGTTTGTTTTATTTGTTGACAATGCTTGCATAAAGTGTTGGTTGGTTTCGTGATCTGAGGCATTTCTCTGACTGCTTCTCTTCTACTGACTTTGACAAGGTTATCAAAATGTATGTGATCCATTATTTTGTGCCATAGCCAACTTTCATGTTCCTTTCCTAGACAACACTTTTCATTTCCAATTTCACTTAATACATATATATTGCTTGAAGTTCTCACAGCTGTAGCAATCAATTTTCCTGAACCTTCTTTTCTTATATCGCACTTTTGTGAATCGAAAGTAACTTTATGACCTTGGTCACACATTTGACTCACACATAGAAGGTTATGTTTCATATATTCTACTAGCAGAAAATTTTCTGCCTTGGTATTCTTGTTCCCAATTTTGACTGTGCCTTTTCCAATGATTTTAGCTGAATCATGATTACCGAAGAAGACTGATCAATCTCTTTCCTTTCATAATGTAAGAAACCTATCTCTATCACCTGTCATGTGTTTTGAACGACCACTGTCAACATACCAAGCATGTTTCTTCTGCTTAGCTTGTAGAGAGAGTGTGCATTCTTCATTTCTATATTGATCCTACTTTCTAATCCATGTCCTTTTCTGAGGTTCCTGTCCGTGACTATTGTTATTCTGTTGCGGTTCTCTAGGAGGGACTGCCATTATGCAATATTTGGCCATGTGTCCAAAATTGTTACATTTGTAACATTCCAATTCAGTTATCAAATATTCAAACTTGTTGTAACTTCTTCTCTGTGTTTCACTAGGCCTTCTTGGATAACCCCTTTGTTTATGACTTTCAAAGTTGTTTGTTTTCCTGTTGTTAGCTCTGCAATTCACAACTTTATGTCCAAAATTATTACATGCATAACATAAACCAAAAAAGGTAGTTTGATACCTAGGAGTTGAATATATTATGAAAGGAGGTACTATTAGAAATTCTTCTTCTTTCTGAGGCCTATCTATCAGTTGTTGATTTTGAAATCTGAATCTTCTCGGTGGAGGAGTATCCCTGTAATCTTCCTTGTCGATCTTCATATCCCCCTTGATTGTTTCTGTATATCTTTTTGGACAAGTTTCTTTCTCTGTTGTTTTGGAGCTTGATCCTTTTTCTGTCTGATTGTATCCAAGTCTGGACTTGTCATCATGATATTTTTGACTGCTGATAATGTCATCCAAAACTTTTGAGCTATTCTGCATATTTTTCTTTTGAATATCCTTTCTTAATGTGACAATCTCTGCTTCCAAATTTCCAATGATCTTGTCTTTTTCTTCTAGCTGTTCTTTGAGTGATTATTCAATTCTTTTATCTTCTTCTATTTGAACCTTCAAATTTGTGATCATTTGTTCTAGTTCTTTAGTGTCTTCTTTCTTGTCTAGTTCTTCTTGTAGTTTCTTGTTTTCTCTTCTGATAACTTCTATGGCACAGATTAATTCCTCTCGGTATTCAACTTCTGCCTCTTCAGTCTCTTCTTCGACTTCTTCATATTATTCTTTGGCTTCTTCATATTATTCTTCGGATTCTTCTTTATCAGAGTCTTCTACTGCCATGAATAGAACTCTTTCTGTCTCACTGTCACTGATTTCATCTTCATCTGATGATGAGATGTCTTCTTTGGTGCATAAGATTTTCTTGAAAACTTTCTTCGTGGTTCTTTTTCCTTTATATGTTTGTTTTCCTTTTGAGTAACCTTCATCATTTCTCTTTTTCTTATAAGGAAATTTGTTAGAAAAATGACCAATACCATCACAATTAAAACAAATTAAAGGAAGCTTACATCTATATCTACCATCGGTTCCCTTGTTCAGTATTTTGACAAAGTTGGCCACTTCTTCATCATCTTCCGAGATGTTACTTTTGTTG
>SNQJ01S0235009.1:13940-24062 GCA_010110895.2 Picea sitchensis | reverse complement strand
TGGTTGTGTAAGCACCACCATCTATTCGAGTTTTTTATTTGAAACTAAAACTGGTGCACCTTTTAAGTTGTAACACAACGCACCAATGCATATTAGTTATTAATAAGTGTTGGTGCATGCATATCTTATGCACACATTGTGTGACATTCCTTTAATGCTTGCAATTTACAAAAAAATGAGTGTGAGAAAAAAGTTTTTTAATTGTTGTATGTGATGTGTTTATATATGTACAAATGCACCAATGTTTATGATAGTAAAGTGCACTAATGTGTCAATATGGTTTAAGTGCATTGAAAAAAGAATATGCTAAAATCTCTGCTCTCTCGCCTCAACTAGAAACCTTCACTAAAAATAGAGAAGGGAGAAGTAGTTAAGCTAAAACTTTGTTTGCCAACATCTTGTCATTCTTGTTGCTTCCATCATCCTTGCCTACCGCCATAGTTTGCAAGTGTATACATGTTACCATAACATATGTATGAATAGTCCATAATGACCTCCTTACATGTCAAAACATAATAAACACTTAAGAACATATAACAAAGAAAAACATGCAAAACATTAACACACTATGGAGAATTTTAATGAAATAGTAGTAGGGCATGTGAAGTAACTACATCAACAAGTAGATGTTCTTACTGCAAAAATTGGTGCTTAAAAAACATAATATTGTTATGGGAAGATGTCATTAATGCTCAACAAAATCGTATGTATACTCTATTTGATTCGTTTAATGTCGAGAATGCTACATATTGAAAATAAGTCTAAAAATTAACTAACCAAAATAGAAAATAGTGAGTTCGCTTGAACTTGCAAGATGCATTGAAGAATCTTGAACCTATTAACAAGAAGCATAGAGAAGACCAATCTCAAAGGACAATGAAAATTTAAGTGATAATCGTTGTGTAATATGGTTTTTAAATTTTAATTAAAAAACTTGCATGTATTATTTATATTGTTGAAAGGAAAAATTTTCTATTGATAACCATGTCAATGAAATAAAGCTATGAAAACCATAAAATCACTTTTTATATTAAAAAAAGTCCTCATGATCTTGAACACTATTAAATTGGAGGTGTTAATGTTATACAAGAAACCCTACTCTACTTTAACACGTTTCATATATTTTCTCAGTAGGAAACTATAATCTATAATATCAACTATTTAATAAACAACTTTTCGTGTTTGTGTTTTCTTATGATAAACGAGTCCAAGAAGAAAGGATCACTAGTTTATCTAAGATAACATGACACCAGTCAATTTGGATAAGGAGAGAGCTTCTTACACTTACTCCAGCTTAGGAAATTAATCCTTAAAGATTAATACTCACTTTAGATGTAGCATAGTATTTGTTTTAGAGAATAATAATCTTTTTATTGGAGAAGATAGAATAAGAATTAACAGAAGATAGAATAAGAATTATATAAATTTTATGGAATTTTGTATTGAAAATTGTGATTAAGAATATATGTTTTTGAGTGGGTTTAATGGTTAAGAATATGTGTTTCTTTTAAGAGGTTACAAGTTCAAATAGAAGGGGGTAGGGTATGTATACTTCCATAGACTTTAGCAGTCAAATCGTTGTGCGGAGGAGGTCCCTTATCCCATAAACAAGGGGTCTCATACGCCAATTTGATGTTTGACTTAGTCATGACCTTAAAATTAGATTATTATTATTATTAAGGTTTCATAACACAATGTTTTTGATAATGGAGGATTTGTGGACAAAAATACTATCTAGAGATTCTTGTTTAATGATTTTGATTATTTTTGAGCATAAAGTTAAAAGTAATACACTAAAATATGTCAATTGATAGAAATTTTTTTAATTTATATATAGTTTCAAAAAACCCTCTAAAATAATCAATGCTTATGATATTGACTAAAGCACCTAATCCTTTCTTTGAGTGTGTTGATGTGGTTATGGATTCAATGTCTCCCTCTACTTTCTTCGTAGCTTCAGTTAATGACTCATTGGATGAAATGAAGATACATCATGAATCAATTTTGAATCTCAAAGAAGATTTAGATATCAATTTAATTCAAGAGATGCAATAGAGCCTACTGAGAAAATAACACCCCAACTCTACTACCTAAGAAAGAAAAGTGGTCTTTCTTTTCTTTGGTAGTTAATTAAGGCAAAGAACAATTTGCATCACTCATGATGCTCGTCCCTTTGTTTGCTATAACTAGCTCAACTCTTTGCTCCTCCCTATCTATCAATGCACTTGTCTTGCCCGCCCCCAAGTCACAAAAGTAACACTAGTCCTCTATATGGAACAACTAGAATCAAGCAGATTTCTAGCATTAATATTAAGCACCACATTTTCCTTGCCAAGAAAAGAAAATGAAACGATATCAATTAGTTGGGGAACCGTAGCATAGACACTAATTGACATGTCTCACCATATATCTATTAAGTGGGTGCGCCACAAGGCCCAATATTAAAAATCTTTGGGATCCATATTAGATTTAGTAAAGTAGAATGTTTCTGCCTGTTTTTGTTCCCCATCTTAAACCACCCCACACACACATGACTCCGCTAGACTATTCAAAATCAACAACAACTATATTTGTTACAAATCCATTGATAAATTAGTAAAAACTATGAAGTAAACATTGGAAAAAACATAGTACAATGTTTATTTACGTTCATAACCAAACCATATTAAACCATAACAAATATTTCACACAAATGCAAAAAGTTAAACATTTACCTAAGATAATTTAAATTTATCATTATAAACTCAAACCATATTTAAACATAACAAATATTTCACACAAATTCAAAAAGTTAAACATTTACCTAAGATAATTTAAATTTATCATTATAAACTTTGATTTGAGGAAAATCTTAGATTAAAATATTACTCTCAATTTTTTTTTGGAAAAAAAAATTATAAAAATTTAAAAAAAAAAATATTAAAAATTTGTTGAAGATTTCATGACAATCATTGAATCATAAACCTCATAAACTATGACAATCATTCAATCCTACTCTAATTTCATGCCCCTCCTTTGAAATACTTTAACAACATGAGCATAACATTGCTATTATTCCCTAACCCACCAACATACCTTTTGAAAGTTTAAATTTTACTTAACCCATCAACATACCTTTAAAAAATTTAAATTTTACTTGACCACCAACCAAACTCCATTGACTGTTATCAATTATTTTATAATATACGAAACCTCAACGCACTGTATTCCTGTATTACATCATCCGATGGCGTACCTTATATGCCAAGAAAGAAATGATATATATACACACGTATACACCCCGAAAATAGTTAAAACTAGGAAAACGTAACTGAAACAGTTTTAGAAGTGGATACCCTTCTGACTTCTGTCAGATTATAAATGGCCTATTGGTTGGCACTACGCCTACGCATATGATATTTTCGTTACATTATAAATGGCCTATTGGTTGGCACTGTGCGTATGATATGATCGTTACAATCGTTTTGGAGGGAACATTACAGCAGATTTATGATGAGCAGATGCGAAGTTTATCTGACGTTGGTTCTTGTTCTGTTTTTGACGTTGCAATCTACAGCTACATGGGAACAGAATAATGAGATTGATTGGAGAAATGAGCAGGCCAAAGATAGAATCACTCAACTCCCTGGTCAGCCCTCAAATGCAATCTTTGACCAGTATTCTGGCTACATAACTGTAGACAATAACGCCGGTAGAGCCCTTTTCTACTGGCTCATTGAAGCCACAGAAGACCCATCTTCCAAGCCTCTGGTCCTGTGGTTGAATGGAGGTATCTATGACTATGAGAGAATTAAATACTATACCCATAATAGTTCATTATAGAATAGCTTCTGTAAACTTGTTCTTTTGTCTACCCAAAATCACATGATTGCAATGAAGACTTATTCTGCAATGATTTGGTTGGATTGTAGGTCCTGGGTGTTCTTCTGTGGGATATGGGGAAGCAGAAGAGCTTGGGCCTTTTCACATTAATTCTGATGGGAAAACTCTGTACCTTAACCCATATTCATGGAATAAATGTATGTATTTATGAACTTGGGTATTTTCATTATTTTCCCTCAGTTCATACAGAAGGAATAATATAGTTGTTTGTTGTTTTGAATTGAACCCATTTATCTACAAGTCATGTTTGGCAACAACTCTTTTCTATTTGCATGCCTGCAGTGGCGAATATACTGTTCTTGGATTCACCTGCTGGGGTGGGTTTTTCTTACACCAACACTTCTTCAGATATATCCCAGTCTGGAGACAAACGAACTGGTATGATGTATGGTGCTTACAGTATAGTTTACCATTTAGCCTTTTGCATTGGATACTTTCAAAACAAATAGATTAAAACATTTTTAACCCTGCAATTGCAGCTGAAGATTCACATACTTTCTTGCTCAACTGGTTGGAAAGATTCCCTCAATATAAAAATAGAGAGTTTTACATCGCAGGAGAGAGCTATGGAGGTACATAAATTTCCCCTGTATTCAGTATTCACTCATGTGTTGTTAAAGTAGCCCTGCTTCTCTCTGTCTCTGTCATTTTGTGTATGCAGGCATACACAATAATATCATAGGTAAGAGTATTCCAGTGCTGAAATTAATCCTATTTATTGCATCATACACATACATACCTGCAATTGTGAATTCAATGAACAAACACATATTGGGCCTAAGATTCTAGGCAAATAATAAAAGATGTGAAAACAAAATCTTTATTAAGCATGTAGAGAGATCAAATCCCTTTGACATACCAACTTTTTTGATAATGCAAAAGATGAATATATATATATATATATATATATAAAAGAGAGAACTATTTATTATTATTATTATTTTCCATTTGTTTGAATGGATACTTCATGTTTTGTTTTTATTTTTTTCCCTACTAAAGGCTTAGGCACCATACTGAGACCATATTGCTCTGTGCAAAGCACCTCTTGCCACATCAGACACAGTGTCGGAGCCTTCAATGATCTGTGATTTATTGATTGGTAGCTTTCACTCACTTTTTTTCTGCCTGCTTTAATGAAAACAATGGAGTAACTGGAGTCCAGAGCTAACAGACTTCTTCTCAAGCCTGTGTATATCACGATGATACTTCTTTTGTGTACTGAGGACTGGGAAACAGGGTGGGGTCATCCTTGTTATCTCTCCTTGGGTGTTGTCCTTGCCAAACGGGGACATTGGGATGTCACCAAAAAGTGTTTTTAATATTAAACTTATCTTTTTAGTGAAGCCCACCTATCCCTAAAATATCCTACCCCTCCCAAAGCCCTCAAAGCATGGAAGCAAAAAACACAGAGCGCTTACTGGAGTTCCCTATTGTTTTCCCCTTGGTCCCCCTGGGTCATTCCCTGAAATTTGGTGGGTCTCTCCAATCGTCCCCAAGAATCATCCTCCCGTCCCTTCATCACTGAGGATGCACCAAGTCCCATTGTTGGGTTGATGTTTAACCAGACAATGCAAGAAAGTTCCTCTTGACTTATTCACCAATTCTTTTTCCCAGGCAATTTGATGATGATAAGCAATGTTGAATTGGAGATGCGTACCCAACATTTTCCACAACATTGCCAAAAGTTGGCTCAAGAGTTTAGCATCTGTTTTAGAGATGATATAGCGGGGCAATCGTGGCAGTCAAATAACCTCATTGAAGAAGAGTTTTACAATATGAAATATAACTCCATGTTTGTTGCACGCTATGAAATGCACTATCTTAGACCAACAATTAATAAGTATAGTGTCATTAACTCGTTGAGGGCTTAGTAACCCCAGTACAAAACCCATGTTTATGTTTATGAGAATGGTACACATGGAATCAACCTTTCTGTTCAAAGCATTGACTTTTTGTGCTGCTTCTTACGTTCTCTTTGGTGGCATCTTGCAACACCTTACAGAAACCTAAGTGTTCAAAGCATTGACTTTTTGTGCTGCTTCTTTTGTTCTCTTTGGTGGCATCTTGCAACACCTCAAAGAAACTGCTTTTGCAGAACTTCAAATCTCACAATAGCACTCCTTATTAGTTGTTTTCTCCCACTTTTTCTCTTTTTCCATTAAAGAAAATGGTTTGAGCCACTAAGTAGATAACTCTGGTGTATTTCTATCTGCTTGTGCACTGAGGCAAAGATTCTGTTCAAAGAGGAAACTACAAAACATTACAATTTTAAAAATTAACTGTCCATTCATATCTACTTGATAAAAATGAAGAGTTTAATAATGATTTTCAACTAATCACAAAAAGCACACTCATTTTTGTGCTATCACCAATATTGGAGGGTATGCTCTTGCTTCAAACATTCAGCCCTGAGATAGTGCCCGATGGAAGCAGTATTGAAGTTTTAGCTGCCTATAAAAAAAATGGACTTTGACCTTGAATGATGCAAGTTTTGTCAGTTACTATTTCTTGAATTTTTGATAAAGAAACTATTGCATTAGAGATGTCAAGCTTTTCTTGATCTCAAGTACAGAGTTTAGAGACATTCTCCTTCATTACCGGCATAGGTGTCGATCCATATGATATCAGAGAGGTAAATTAACCTGAATGATTTTTTTAATATTGTTTTCTTCCAGGGCATTACGTTCCTCAGTTAGCTCAAGTCATATACAGACACAACAAGGACCTTGAAAATCCAGTCATTAATTTGAAGGGATATATGGTAAGATCCTGTGCTGTTACCATGAATAAAATGTGCATGGTATCATCAAAATAAAATGAGGGACTCTTGAAATGGATAATAGACAATCATAAATCATTTGGTCTAAGTAGTATCATATAGGACGAAATGGGGCAATTATATTCTTATATTGTGATTAATATAGGGAATACCATGGTTCTTGCAGGTGGGCAATGGAGTTACAGATGATTTCCATGATCGTGTAGGGATTTTTGAATTTATGTGGTCTCATGGTCTGATATCTGGCAAAACCTTCCGAATGCTCAACATTTTTTGTGACTTTTCATCTCTTGTGCATCCATCATCTCTATGTGAAAAGGCATTAGAGTATGCCGATGTGGAAATGGGGGAAATTGATCCATACAGCATCTACACCCCTCCTTGCTTGAACAGTACTGGAACGTATGGAAAACAATTAAAAAAAAGGACTGTAAGTATATTAAAGACAAGCATTGTATATGCTAGCAAATCAGTATGAGGGCATGCTTAAATTCCAATGCTGTATTTTTTCCATTTGGTAGCTTTTTAATTTTTTTCCCATTTTAACACATCAAAATTAAGACTGGACTAGATGATTGTGGCCATGGTTCCTCAAATCGAGCACATTTTGGCATGGCATTAAGGTCCACAATTTGCTGCATGGTGAATAAAAATGACTGGTATTTTCATTTAAGGTTGCTGGTGCTCTTACAATTCAAGGTGGGGGAGATCTCTGTGTATGTATGTGGGTGGGGTAACACTCATAAAACTGAATGGAAAAAAGTTGTCATATTTCTAAAGAAAGAAACTAAAGCCACAACTTCAAAATAATAAATAAATAAATAAACTAGCATAGATCCATCTTAAACTTGGATCTTTGAAGCACAGGAATGCACTTTTATCCCTTTGCTTAATAGATCCAGGGTTAAAATGAAGTGGCAGTTTAACTCCTTATCTCTGACTGGCAAACACTCTGAACTACTAGAAGATTACATCCTCTCTCTCACAGAGGCATTTTGTTGGCAGTCATGGAAGCATCTGTTTGGGGGGTATGATCCTTGCACTGAAAAATATTCCAAAATTTACTTCAATCTACCTGAGGTACAGAAGGCTCTTCACGCCAATGTTACAGGAATTCCTTATAAGTGGACGACTTGCAGGTTTGTAATCTTATTATTAAAATGGTAATGTGTTTTTGATCTAGTGCTGCTGCTTTTGCATTATCTATAAAATGGCGTTCATTCACCAATCTGGTCTGTTTTCTTTCCTATATACAGTGATGCAGTTGGTGATAATTGGGGAGACTCTCCTAGATCTGTGCTGTCAATTTACCGAGAGCTCATAAAAGCTGGACTACGCATTTGGATGTTCAGGTCACAACTCACCATACATGTCATTTCTTTAATCAGAACATGGCACAGGAAACTTCTTGTTGGTATTTTACTTTTGTCCTCTATCATAAATCTGCTGTAGAAGATCTGATCTTGTTGTTTGTTGGCTTGCAGTGGTGATACAGATGCAGTGATTCCAGTAACATCGACCAGAAATTCTATAAATGCGCTTAAGCTTCCCACGGTTACTCACTGGCATCCTTGGTATGACAATGGGCAGGTGGGTCATCTTTCTCTTATCTCTAAGAGCATGAAAATGCCATGGGTGGTTGTAGACCAATGCATTTGTTATGATGCTTACCATTGTTCTATTTCTTATAGGACTGAGAAATAGAAATTGGCAATGTGCAATGGATTTAACTCCCGAATTTCAACAGAATCTTTGCTAGTATCAGTATGAACGTTGATAGTTGTCTGTGATGCTCAGGTGGGAGGATGGACTCAAGTATACGAAGGGCTGACATTTGTAACAATCAGAGGAGCAGGCCATGAGGTTCCATTGCATAAACCTGGAAAGGCCTTCATACTCTTCAAGTCATTCTTAGAAGGAAAACCGATGCCGGTCTCCACAGAGCTTGTAGATACTTTCTAGTGATTGTTAAAGCCAGAGGAGATCCTAGCACCAATTGAACTACTTAAAAATTGCTAAATTCAGCTCATTCATATATTAGTATGAGGGGGTTCTAAAATCAAGGTGCTTGTAGAAAAAAAAACAATTCAGCAGTGAATATTTCATGCAATTATGAAGTGTCTACAACGTAGAAGTCCAGGAATGCTTTGGTTTCTTTCTTATTATTACTTCGCTTATTGAAATTTTCATAAAGGAATACTG
Organism: Picea sitchensis; assembly: GCA_010110895.2. Taxonomy (NCBI): domain Eukaryota; kingdom Viridiplantae; phylum Streptophyta; class Pinopsida; order Pinales; family Pinaceae; genus Picea; species Picea sitchensis. The sequence continues at coordinate 15,199 of SNQJ01S0235009.1, read as the reverse complement.
ATATCATATGGAAATATTCAATGCAAGGAAGAACATACATTTGTAAACTGCATATGGACTACCCAGATTCAATGACATGAGAAAGTCTTGAGGACTAAGTTCTTTCATTTCTGAATTCTAAGGGCTAGCTGAAAATAAATATTTTGTGATAAAACTGATCTAGCTGAAATCAAACCATTTATGATAAAGGTGATTTTAACTGAAAAGCATTAAGCGTTGTCAATCAAGAATGGATAAATATTTGTCAAATCTAACAACTACAGCTTAGTTGTACTGTATCTGTGATGTTGCTCATTGAGATTATAACCAAATTTTTAAAAAATTGCCAGTTTTGCAGGTACAGATTCATTAGAGAGGATGAAAATACAAAATATAATCTAAAATAAAATAAACTAAAACAAGATAAATTGATAAATTCCTTGATAATCTTTTAACCATTCCTTTAGTGACAATAAAATGGAAGCCATTATAGGAAGGATTTATTTTACATATCTGTGACTGATTTTTCATAGAGTTGATCTTCAAACCCTTGAAAAGGTAGCTTATCAAAGTAAATCTCTCACAATCATGGAGTACCGTGTACAACACTTGGCAGACATGGCTTTTCAGTGAGTAATGTTGGAGTGGGCTAACTTGGGAGGAGTTACCTTGGTTCTCTGGCTGTGCCGTTTTAAATTTTTGGTTAAACTTTAGTCATTTTTTGAGAATTTGGGTTGGTTTAAAATGACACAAAATTTCTAGGATAAGATTTTGAAATGCATGAAACTTTGATTCATGTGAAAATTAAAACTCAAGCTACTCCTGAAAATTAAAAATCTGGCCAAATTCAAACCCATTTTTTTGCATTCAACTGTTCTATTTGCTCCCAAATTAACCTACTCAAGTAATATTTGGAAATTATCTGTTCTGTGGCATGTTGACAGATACTATTAAATTTAAATTAACTTGTGCAACAATTGAAATTAATGCACGAAAGCTAAACGAAAGAATTATGGACGACCTACCTCACTTGCATCTTGCGTTCACGGAAATACATTTAGAAATTAGTCGAGTATCGACCTGGATAAAGGATTTGAGAAAAAAAACAATAAATTGAAAATACATATTTATTTCTGGAAATTAGTATCTTGCGTTCACGGAAATACATTTAGAAATTAGTCGAGTATCGACTTGGATAAAGGATTTGAGAAAGAAAACAATCAAGTTGAAAATACATATTTATTTCTAGAAATTAGTTAAATATTTTCAAAAGTAAAAGA
>SNQJ01S0235008.1:0-13881 GCA_010110895.2 Picea sitchensis | reverse complement strand
GAAAATAAGAATGAAAAACTACCTTTTGTCTCTTGGTTTTGATGTTTGGAAATCTGTAGTAGATGGTTACACTACACCAACTACTCCACCCATAGATACTGCAGGAAATAAGATTTGCAATGACAAATTAAGAGAAGTCAATGCCATTGTAGGAGGATTAACAAATCCTATATTTGTGAAGGTAATGCATTGTAAGTCCTCTAAATATATATGGAAAAAAATGGAGGTTTTATATGAAGGAGATAACAAATTCAAGGAAGCCAAACTTCAAATCTACAGAGATCAGTTTGAAAATTTGAAGACAAAATAAGACGAGAACATTGTTGAATACCTTCCCAGAGTAGATGAGGTAGTTAACTTAATCAGAGTAGCAGGAGAAGAAATTTCATAAAAACCTATTGTAAAAAATATCTTAAGGTCAGTGCCTATGAGGTACAATGCCAAGATTTCCACAATTGAAGATAGACCAAAACTTTACAAACTCATAGTATATCATCTCTATGGAATTCTTACAACATATGAGATGAGAACAGGGAATGAAAAACCATCAAAAAAAGAAACTTCCTTTAATGCATCTAAAGATAAGAAGAAATAGGAACACATGTCTAATGAATATCAGTCAGACATATCAGATGTGAAAGAGGCCAACTTTATAAATACACTCTAGAAAGGATTTAGAAAATATAAAGGAAAGTTACCCTTCAAATGTTTCAACTGTGGAAGAATCAGACACTTTGTTAACAAATGTCCCTATCCCAAGAAGGAGGATAGTGATAATGAATAAGCCCACAACCAGAATGACCAATACAAGAAGAAATTTTATAAGAAAAAGAAAAATTTCTGCTTCAAAGAATACATCAACTCTTCAAACATGAGTGAAGATGAAGATTCAAAGATTATATTTATGGTAATGAACACTCAAAATAATAATATAGATGATGAAGAAAACTTTGAAATTGAAGAAGTAGATTTAGAAGAAGAACTGATTAGCTCACTGGAGGAACTAAAAAGGTATAAAAATAAGAACAATCTACTTAGGACACAACTTCAAGAGTTTGAAGAATCACATCAATCAAGAAAAATAGATGCATCAATAACCATCAAAGAATCAGAGAAGATCATCAGTGATTTGAAGTCCCAACTCCTAGAAGATAAAATAATTGAATAATTCATTCTAAAGAAACTCAATAATAGAGAACAAGTATATGAGAAGCTAGAAGCTGAGATTGAGTTGCTAAAAAGTGAACTTGAAAAAGAAAGGAAGGGATAAAAATTTGAAAATAGTTCAAAAATATTGGATGACATTATTAGCAGTCAAAGATCATCAAATGATAATACAGGACTAGGATATGATCCCTCTACATAATACAAGAATGATAGATATCCAATCATCTATGCATATACTCTTAACAACTCCATAAGAAAATAAGAAAATAAGGCAAGGACAATGCCATTGAAAATTGTCCAAAATAAACATAAATCCGTACTCCCTACTAAAGAAAAATATGACAAGAAGAATAGAATCATCAGAAGGAATCCCTCTAAAATAAATCAATATATTTTCCTTAGATATTTCTATTCCTGCAATAATTATGGACATAAAGCAGTACATTGTAAAGCTTATAGAAAGTACAATCCAAGAAATGTTCAAAGATATGAAAACAATAAGGATAAGGCACAAAGAAGAAATCATAACTCATTCTCTCCCTTAAAAGACTTCAATATTGAATGAAAAAATTGCAACAATTATGGTTATAAGGCAAGTGAATGTATATTTCCAAAGTATTCCATGAAGGAAAATATCTCCAGCATTAAGGAAAATTATAAGAATATATGAATAAAGAAGAAAAGATAAAGTGGAAACGAAGAAAAATGATGAAGATAGTGCACCTAAAATTGATAAAATTAACAATAAGAGAATGATGGGTGAAGTATCTGATGAGGCATATGAAAATCAAAATTATGCATATAAAGTAGATCAAGCTCAAGAAAAGAAAACTCCTAAAGAAAAATTTGATACAATTACAGAACTTGATAATGTCCTGTAAGTAGATTATCCATTACCCAACAAATGGAAAATGCAAAACGAAAATTTTGAAGACAAGGATAAAGAAGCTGATGTTGCACAAAATAGTGATGATGATGATGAAATTTCAAGAGGATATCAACCAGAATAATTGAGCGATGATGATCTTGGAAATTTTCAATCACTATTTTGATGATCTACTAAAACTCCTCAAAAACAATATAAACAAAAGAAAGGAGTTAGGGAAGACTTAAGATTGTTCCTATTGATACCCCTATGAGTATTGAAGCACAGAAGAATGAAGAGCCTCAATAGATAACTAAAATCATTGGAACAAGAATGGTTTGATGAATGTTTTCACCTACCAAGGAACAATGTTGGTTATGTATTTTCTCAATGAATTGTGTGAATGGTTTTAGGAAGAATGCTGTTATGAATGCATGTATGGTACATATGAAATCCATTAATATATATAATGATAAAGACATATCATGTGTGATATGAAACTTGTTTAAGGAGCATTGTTTTTACATGGATAGACTTGACACTTGTTGATGATCCTAATATGATTGGCACACATTATTGACATATCATTTTCTTCATGGTTGATGCATGAGATGGTATGTATGATTTGAATACACTTGATGTATCGTATGACATGAGTCTATATGGTTGATGTATAGATAGGTCAAAGGATCATTATAGGAAGAGCATATCATTATTGAGTAGTTGATCTATGTTCCAGTTGATAAGTAGTATTTGAAGTAGAAGAAAATTGCAATGATAACATATTGGTCATCCTGCAGAGATGATATGGGGAGTTATTCTTCTTCCTATGATTGGTTGTAGTAGCATGATTCTAGGTTGAGAGATAATTGACAACCATGCCACCAACATCTCAAAGTGATATCAGGGGAGAGACTTATAAATAGAGAGCATCACCTCAGAGTGTCACTAAAGGGAGAAAACATCCCTTTGTTATTTCTCTCAAAGGGAGGTATCAGTAAAATCAATTAAGATTGAAAAGGGATTTTTCACTTTGTTCTCTTCAAAGGAGAATGTTGGACATGGTGTTGGAATTGATGTCAAAAAAGGCCAATATGATCAATGTTGGAAATGGTATTATGGTGTTAGCATTGATGTCAAAGAAGATCAATGTCCCATTTATCACATTATATGTCTTTGAGATACTAAAGCTCATGAGAGATAATGTAGTAGGTTAGGCATAAGAATAGTAGTGAGGTGCAGAGATCCTGTATAAACCCACACAAAACATAGAAGATATAGCCTTTTGATTGGATAAAGATAGTGCATAGAGGAGTGTACTAACAAAAATCTCATGGGAAGGAAGCACGTTAATCGAAGCTCAGAAGAGATGACACATTTGAGGTAACATAGGAGATGATAGATTTTTCTTGAGTAAATGAAATCCTTTTATGGGGATCAAGTTATATGAGTCGTTCATTCTTAGTTCAGTACAATCCAGGATCCCGTTAAGATCAAGGTGAAGTCAGAGGTTGGGAAGGATTAAATATCAATTGTCAGATCCAAAGAAGTAGAAATATGGACCGTTGGACCAAGTAGTAGATAAATAACTTCGACACTTCAATGATTATTGGAGACAAGAAAGAATCCATGAAATCCTGAAGTCGTGAAATAAATGCCAACCGTCGATCAAGGAGCTTCAGATGGTTTCCCAGTTGTTAGATCAATATTTGATCTAGAATTAAGCACTGACCGTCGATATGGAATGGAAATCTTGAACCCTCATATCACACTAAAAATAAGATTGGTTGACTACGATGCTGACCACTCAACAAAGAAATAAGTTTGAATCGTAATAGATACCCGAAGGAATAAGTCTCTAAGTAATGAAATCTTTTCAACTATCGGATCAGAAGAAGACCAGGGAAATCCCATCTCAACCATTTGATTGAGTAAAGTGGAAGGATAAGGATAAGTAGGGTCCAAAGACACAAGTATCTGTAAGAGTAAAACAAAGGCCATATGATCCAGAGACAAAGGAGTATCTATGGTGATAGATCTATTTAACACTTCATCAGTAAATGGATATAGAAAAGAGCCATAATATCTCAGATTCCTAGAATCACCAAAATCCCTCTAGCCGTCTGATTAAGAATGATCTTCGGATAATGAATATTCCCCTAGACCATTCGATCATGCAAGGGAAGGAATAGTTCGACGTTGACCACTCTGGGATTATGAGGAGTCCCAAACAACTAAAACTCTCGAAGCCATGAAGTACCAAATCCATGAAGTGAAATCGCATGGATCTAGAGAGGGAGACATGTGGAAAGACAAAGATGACACATGGCCCAATGCGATATTGACAAGTGTCAAGGTCTAGTTGGCACATTAGGTATATTAAAGTCACAAATCAAGGTGACAAATGGAATCCACTCAACCAGTGCAATCAATGAGTGATGTCAGCAAGCCATGTCACTTCAGGATTACCGTCTCTGGGGATGTTCAACTTATCCTACTAGAAAACGCTTGAAGCACCGAAGGCCAAAGTCATAAATGAATGTTAGTCATTGATATAAGATCCATAGGAATATCTCTTGATCATCAGTGAGTGCAGTGGAAGGATAGGGTAATACTGATGGTAATCAACCATCAATACTCTATGACCTATTTGGTAGGTAAACACCAGAGAGATTGAACTATGAAGTAGTTCGAGTAGCCTGAAGTCCCGGAGTCATGAATAGCCAAATACTTAGAGAGTGGGAGCTCCTTTGTTCCTAATCCCACAGTCCTAGATCCTAGACATGTGAAGCTTATCAAGTAGAGAGTGTTGATACACCCTTCGACAAAATTTTCTCTGGAAGAGTTGGAAGAATGCAATGGTTGGAGTCTCGAAATGCCAAAGTCCTGAAGAAGAGTTGGAAGAATGCAATGGTTGGAGTCTCGAAATGCCAAAGTCCTGAAGTGAACGAGAACCATCCACTCAAATGCAAATTAAGTCCTAACCGTCGATTTTTTTTAGCCTCCATATAAGAAATAATTGTCCATTTAAAGATACAAACTCCACACCATTAGATCAATATCAAAGAGAAGGAAATCGATGGATGATATTGAACCTTCCATGATAAAGCCTCATATGTATTCACTGCCGGTCATAGGTTGAGGTCATAAATAAAGTGGCGTGATTTAAAGGGCCAACTAAGTTAACACCTAGTCGTGATATATGGTCACTTGTTGAAATGAAGTTCCTATGGGATAAAACATAAAACAAGCCCTTCACCTTATGCATATAGCTGTTGGTCACAACATTTTGGTCATATGAGAAACAAAGGGGATTCACAAACTAGCACTCGTCCATTTCAGGTACAATAAAATGCACCAGATAGTAGAGTAAAAGTTTGATTTTGATCTATTGGAGAAATGGGGACACAACAGAAGCATGTGAATGATATAAGGAGTTGATCCATACCTGTGATCAACTTATGAGGACAAATCAAGATTAATTAAATTCATAAACTTACATGATAAATTAATGAATAAAAGGAGAAGCTTATTTATGTTTAAATTAAATGAAGAGGTGCAATGTTTCATGTCAAAATACACAATGGTTCAATCCTATACCTATTGAAATACTATATAAATAGAAGGGTATGGTGAAATAAAAGTGTGTTTGCAGTCCAGATCAGAAGATCAAAAGTAGAAGCAGAGTCCAAGAAGAAAACGAATGATACTTATGCAGTGAGGGTGGAAGGGAGGAGAAATGAAGGATTCATACCCTTTACGTAAAAGTGTGAAAATAGGGAGTTGATTCTTCCTAGGGTTGGTGCCCTAAAATAGGGAGTTGGTGCCCTAAAACAAGGCAGTTGGTTCTTCTTAGGGTTGGTTCCCTAAATACAAGGGAGTTGGTGCTTCCTAGGGTTGGAGCCCTGAAGAAGGGGATTTATGTCTCCAAGGGTTGGTGCTCTAAAGAGGATTGGTGTCCTTCACAATCTTAGATTATTCTTTTTAAGCCTTGGAATTCTTGTTAATTATATTTACATAATTGATTTTAAATACAAGTCCATTGTTGATCTATTGTGGTGATTAATAAAATAAAAAAGTAATTAATAATTGTTTAAAAAGGTAATACTTATCACCCCCCATGATCCATGTGGATATCGGTGGCAACCCACCTATTCCAACTGGCTCAAAACAATCTTTTGGCAATTTACTATTTTTAGTAGTTTTTTGGTTCCTAAACTTTTGGGGCCATTTTGAGGGCGTAAATGAAGTTTTTTAGGGATAAAAAACACTTTGATTGAGCCCCAAAAATTAATATCCTCGACGAAAACTGTCTAATGATTTATTGTGCACTCCAAACAGATATCGTATGCCAAAGTTACACCCCCAAGAAGTTGATAAACCAAACTACCCAAAACGGGGTCCACAATATTGTTGGCTTTTCATCTTCCGGTGTTAGGGTTTTGGATTTTATTTATGTTAAAAAGGCCTTTGGATGCTCATTTTAATAATCATCTCCTTGCGAATGTGAGTATCCTTCACATCTTTTCTCAAAGATAAGATTCCACCGTTATAACGAGTCTTTCACTCTGTATTTCTATAATTTTGTACATTTCGCTCATTAATAGAAATTGTGTAATATTGTATCTCTGTGTTTATGGTTTCATCATTGATATATTTCTTTTATATTTATGGATATACGAGATATCTATTTACATTTATTTATTATATCTCCTCCCTCATTTCGTGTCGAAGATAATCCAGATCACCCCTCTCAATATTTCCAACACACTCTAGATTCATGCTATTAAATTTTATAAATAAAGACCAATGCAATTTTTTCTCAAAATCAATTATTAGACAAAAATACACATGCATGTCTCCTAACCCCACTAGTATAATTAAATCCACATGCATGTCTCAGTGACTAATTTGACATCATTCCCAGGATCCACAACTTTCAAACTAACTGGACAACCATCTATACTGAACTTTTAATTGATTCATTCATGTTAGGAATTTTTTTTGAGAGATTCCATTCCTTCATTGACCTTATTACAATTGTCAGAATATGATGGATATTCATCAATGACTATATTTGGTTCTTCTTTTAGCTTCCCTTTTAAAATATCAATGGCACAATTTTTGCAATTCCACATTGTATGACCAAATTTTCTGCAGTAGTAGCATTCAACTTCACTCTTTCCTTCCTTGCACTTTCCCATCCTTGTTTTTGAAAATAGTGCAATTTATGTCTAAGAATCACCTTTTGTATCCTCTACATTTAGCCTCTTTTCCTCCCCAAAAATTTCTCCTATCATCTCATCCAATGTTTGAGAGGACATTTGACTTAAAGTAAAGACAATATTCTTAAAACTTGAAGATAGACTATTTAAAAAAAAATATTTTTCATATTAATCTTCTACCTTAGCACCAATTTTTTTTAACTACCTTAGAAGAGACCTCAAATTATTTATATGACTAGACATAGGTGTCTCATTAAAAATTTTAAGTATAAACATTTGTAATTTTAAAGAAAATTTTGCGTTTACAACTTTTGCACCAAACAACTGACTCAATTGCTTCCATATTTCTTTAGACGATTTTGCAAGTTCAACATGATGTAACTATGATTCCAAAAGATAAAGTATGATAATGGAATTAGCTTTCTCATCTCTACTTTCCCACTCAACCAATTGTTTGGAATTTGTAGGAACTACATTTGTTCCTTTCACTATACTCCATAAATTCTTATTCATCAATTGCATTTGTATTTGTACCTTCCATGTATGGAAATTGGGGCCAATAATTTTTTCCAAAGTTTTGAGCTCCATGCTCAAAGGAAAAATTCTAAGAAAACAGACATAAAATATCTTGTATGACTTGGTGCTATTGGGGGGGGCGGGGGGGCGGTTGAGTAAGTATTAAGCACTTTTTAACAATTTCAATCACAACATTAATTGATAAATGATTCCATTCACTTATGATTGCAATTAACATATCGTAAACATATAACCATATACAATGAATCACATCATAACCACAGATACACAATACACCAGTATTTTACGTGGAAACCCAAATGGGAGAAAACCACAAAATGATTTCTTATATATCAAAATATTACATTCATAGGAAGAACCAAATTTCAAATTCTCCAGCACCAACTAGAAGGAGGTTCCAACCCCCTATTTACAGGCTTCAACCTGAATGAAGCTACAACTCCCTAAATTCTCTATCTCCAATCGGAAGGAAGCTCCAAACCTCTGATTTACAAGCTCCACCCTGAAGGAATATCCAACTCCCTATGTTCTCTGGCTCCAACTGGAAGAAGGCTATGACCCCCTAATTTACAGGATCCATCCTAAAGGAAGATCCAACACCCTTTATTCTCTGGCTCCAACTAGAAGGAGGATATGACCTCTTTTCCTTTCCCCTTCATTCCACCTTGAAAAATAAGTGTAGACTCAACATGTCACGAAAACTATCAATAATAATAAACCTGTCACTGATAATCAACCTGTCACTATCATCATCCAACCTATCACTATCCGTGTCACTGATACTGATACCTCATCATCAATAACATCATCAATAAGACCAGATCCACTCTCATAAATCATACACCAAGACCATCACCAAGATGTGAATCAAATCATATGATAAGACATGTGTGCCATATCATCCATGTAACATGCATGTGCCATATCCATAAACCATGTGCTAAGATATTCCTAAAAAATGTAAATATATACCAAAGTACATCTCAAACTATGTTCCCAATATCCAAGATGCTCCTCAAACCATATGCCAAAAKCATGCCTTAAGTATGTGTCAAACCATCCAAGATATGCCTTAAGAATATTCCATAACCATCAAAATATAACACATAGGAATCATACCTTTACTCATGTAGAAACCTGGTGTATCTGATCACAGACCTGTAGACCTTCCTCAACTTCGACAACAAGAGAATAACATCTTCATCAAACTTTACCTCAGTCTCATGGGACTAGTTTTTGGATTAGTCACAAACCCTAACTTTCAACAAGCATAACTCTGTACCTGTAATAAATAAAGGTATGAAACTTGTACGGAATATTCATCAATATATTCTCTAAAATTCCTCCAAGTTTTATTCCTTGAATCGTCCCTAAAAAAGAGTTATAGAGAAAATGATAGACCTTTCTGAATTATGGCCTATTCTAGAGAGAGAACATGTAGAGCATGGCACGTGCTAAATATTTGATATTTGGTTTTGAAACTCACACAAAAAATGCTATAGACTATACTCTTTCCAATGCAATTTGTCTCACATAATTTGGATCCTATACGAATAAGTTATCACTCTTTTTCTCAGAACACCTATTTGAGACTAGTTTAAGGACTAGTAAAAAATCCTATCTTCCACAGTGTATTTCCCAGAATACAATTACACAAAAGATGAAATTTTTACCACAGGTACCCTGATATGGCTTCTCAACATCCGCCAAGTTTCACTATCTGAATCATTATATAAAAAACATTATAGAAAAAAATGTAAGATGAGCTTTAAGTAACATACCTTATAACACATCATCACAAGACTTCATCCTCCCTTGGAATTTCTCCCTTCTTCACTTCATATTCCCTTTGAAATTTGCCTCATATGTCCTTGGTTACCTTAGATAAAAATAACTTGAGTTTATGTAACAAATGAAATCCCAGGTGCCTTATTTATACTAGATGTGGCACCCTCTTTTTAGGGCTGATTTGACTCAATTAAAATTTAATTTAATTTTTTAATGATTATTCCATTGGGGCTAACTTTACCAACAATATCCTTAATATTCATTATAATGGGTTTGAATTGTAATTTCTTGTTTTCAACAAATTTTCTTCTTTTAATTAATTTGGGGCCAACTTGTCACTTCTTGTTATAATTTTTTAGGGATTCTTAACCATACTTCGGGGATTCCATATTCAAGAGGGAATATATCTTCAATTGCGAGGAACCACGTGGCGTACCATCTACCTTTGGAAATGACATGATGAAAACTATCCATCTATGAGGGTTGTTCATGCATTTAAAATTTCCTTCACAATTGTTTTCTTCAAACAACTTTGGCCTTCATGACCACACCTCTAGGGATTCTTAACCACTTAACTATATTTCCAAGACTTATTGTAGACTTCTTCAAAAAATATTTCAGTGAGGTCCATTCTTAGAGATACACCATAAGGGGACCACTTAGGAGACTTATCCAAATACACTCATCTCTTGGACATATTCCAGGGTTGACATATAGGGTTGATATCAATGAAAACTAAATTTCCTGCAATCTCCCATTTTGGCATTGATGGCAACACTCATACTCCCCCCGTGACATTGCTCACGATATTTCTCTCCTCATGTTTCTCTCCCCCTACTAAGTAAAAGGAAATGGGTAACTCTCTTTGGGGTTGCTCCCTTTGTCTTTATGCTTATGATTTTTTTCTCCTTCTTTTGTTCTTTCTCTTCCCTTTTGACATTAATGGTAACTCCCTCTGATGATTTCTCTGTTGTTGTCCTCTTTTGAAAGGTGTTGTGTATATAAATTTGGGGCTTCCTATATATGCTTATTTTCCTCTCTTCAATTTCTCTTGTCCATTGGTACTTCCTGTTATTGTAATCTACTGACATATATAAAAATCATTCATGTTAAGGTTTCTTCATTACTTGACTTCAAGTTTTCACGGCATGTGTTCTTCACTGAATTGACATCAATGGAATAATCATCCAACAATATTCTCTTTATTGTATAACTCTTCCTTATGGCTTCTCTCTATCTTGTTGTGCCTTTAATTGATTTCCTTCCTCGATGGTTTCACCTGTCATTACACCTTACTTATGAGTCACATGATTTACAATGAGTCCATCTTCCTTTCTGCAATTCCTTTTGAGCTCATGCTTTCACCTACTATCATGTATCCTCTCTGGTTCATGTAAAGTATAGTATTCTAGACTTGCCAATGATATCTATCCATATGTTAGAACAATTGTCCATGAATCTGCTACACAACTGCACAGATTGTTGACTAATTTTCCATTTCATTGTTCTGATAACTTCTTCAAATATGATGCAACTGGTCACTACATATTCCTTCTTCTCAACATGAATCAAATATGTCAGAACAATTGTCCATGACTCTGCTACACAACTACACACATTGTTGACTAATTTTCCACTTCATTGTTCTTATAACTTCTTCAAATATTATGCAATTGGTCACTGCATATTCCCTCTTCTTAAGATGAATCAAGTATGTCTACTAGTCTTCTCTCTCTAATCAGGTCATTCTAAATTTGTCTGCTGAAAATTTGCAAACAAACACTTCATTCTTCTTTAAATATAGTTCTCTAATATGTAACTATTGCTCCCCCTCTTCAACATTCACATTTACTAGGGGTATCCAAGACACATGGCTTAGAACAATGGATGGAGTTGATTTTTTGCATAGTCATCTTCCTATTTTCTTTTAGATTCATCATTATCTTGCACTACTACAAATGTTGAGAGTGTGATCTCTGGGAGAACTTCATGCACCTGCTCTTCATTTTCCTGCTCTTTTTTTTCTTTATTTCTTCTCCAAACTTTCTTGTACTTGATATGAGTGTTTTTCTTCATGGAAGAATTCATCATGCTTTTACAATCATGAGCTATGTGTCCATAGTTGTGGAATTTGTAACATTCAATATTGTTGGGGGCCACATAAACATTTTTTACTTGAAAATTTCTTTGATAAGCTCTGCAATCTACAACTTTATATCCAAAGTTATTACATGTAAAACAATGACCATAAAAAAAAATTGATACCTGGAAGTAAATGATCCTTTTTGTGATGCAGTCCTTCTAAATTCATGCCTTGGATGAGCACAATCTTCTCTTATATTGTTTCCTTAACATTGATTGAAGCTTCTTTGATCCCTGAAGGTAGAAGGTCTTCTTAGATATGCATCTCTTTTGTAATCTTCTTCTTGTCTATTCTCCATTTTTGGAATGTTCTCCTTTGAGGGCTCACATTTTTCCTTCTTGATGGGGCCTTTGATGATTTTTGCATAACTCTTATCCTTCTCTTCTTTATTCCTTTCCAACAATCTATTCTTCAACTTTGTTTACAGGCAGTGTGGAGCTTCCTCTTTGTTCCACATTCTTGTTGAGCTTGACAACTTCAACCCTTAATGTGACAACTTCTTCTTCAAGATTCTCACTATCTTCTTCCTTCTTCATCATATCAATCTTCATAACTTCTTCCATTCTCTTTTCTTCTTCAAGTTGGTTCTTCAAGGAGAAGATTTATTCTTCAAGTATTCTTTCTTGTTGACTAAATTATACTTCAAGATTGTTTAAGTCCTTAGATATTTCCTTAAGATGAATTATCATAATTTCTTCTCACTTCTCTATTTCCTTTTTTTTGATATTATTTCATTTTCCATGCACTGTTTCACTTTCAAAAAATCCTTGAGGGTTTCTTCAATCACTTTGGCTTCTTCCAGCTGAGCTTTTAGATTTATGATAATCTGTTGGGCTTCTTCATAATTTTTTCTCAATTTTTCCTTGAGGGACTTGTTTTCATTCTTTTCTTTTCTTAGCTCACTTAAAGAAATGATTAGTTCATCCTAAAAATTCATTACGCCTTCTTGAAAATATTCTTCTTCTGGATCTATCTGACAAGATGAGCATTGTTCTTGTTGTTCTATCTCAGTATATTCTTTATCTTGATCAACATGATTTGGATCTGTGATAATATGAGTTTCCTTATAGTAGATATTATGTAGTTTATCCCAAATATCTTTGGCTGTTGATCATTGTCCCACTTTGACTTTTACTGAATCAAGAGATCCTTCTAGGATGAAATACATTGTTATTTTTTTGTTTCTTTTCAATTCCTTCTTGGCTCCAGTATTTGGTTTCTTTGAAGTGGTGTATCCTGTAACAAATGATTGCCAAAAATAAAATCCCTATGCCTGTAAAAATGTTTTCATCCTTATATTCCACATCTCACAATGTTGACCATCCTAACCATAAAATATTGGTATTCCATTATATATGTATCTATTATCCATGATATACCTTCCACTGGTTAGAATGATTTTGAAGGAACCTGCTCTGAAACCAATTGTTGGAATATTCATCAATATTGAGAGGGGGGTGAATCAATATTGAGAACTTTTTACCAATTTCAATCACATCATTAACTGGTCAACGATTCCATTTAACATAACATAAACATATAACCATAAACAATGCATCACATCATAACCAAAGATACATAGAACACCAATATTTTACATGGAAACCCAAATGGGAGAAAAACATGAAATGATTTCTTATATATCAAAATATTGCATTCATAGGAAGCACCAACTTCCAAGTTCTCCAGCACCAATTAGAAGGAGGATACAAATCCCTATTTATAGGATCCAACATGAAGGAAGATACAACTCCCTAAATTCTCCATCTCCAACTGGAAGGAGGCTCCAACCCCTTGATTTACAGGCTCCAACCTAAAGGAAGATCCAACTCCCTTTGTTATTCAGCTCCAATTAGAAGAATGCTACGAATCCCTTATCTAAAATATACAACATGAAGGAATATGAAAATCCCTATATTCTCCAGCTCCAACCAGAAGGAAGATACGACCCCCTTTCCTTGCCCCTTCCTTTCGCACTGAAATCTAAGTGTAGAATCAACCTATCATCGACATTGTCGCTAATAATCAACCCATCACTGATAATCAACCTGTCACTATCATCATCCAACCTGTCACTTTCCCTGTCACTGATATTGATATGTCATCATCAATAAGACCATATCCACTCTCATAAATCATACACCAAAACCATCACC
>SNQJ01S0235007.1:1537-13930 GCA_010110895.2 Picea sitchensis | reverse complement strand
ATTTCTCAGTGATCTTGTTCTTATGATGCTCTTATCTATTGAAATGCAAAGAACTATAATAATGGCATAAACATTAACAATCCATACGATTGACTCTCTAATTTCTAAAGGAACATCTTCGTATCCATGATACTAGGATACATGGACAAGGCCATTCAATCCATATCCACTCAAACAGGTCATTCAAGTAACATGGTGGGTTTATATACTAGTAAGAAGGAAAGGGAAATTGCACGTATATTAGCAACTAAATTCAATATGGAACCTGCTATAGACCCAGTATTAGAAGTCAGGCTAAATCTCATCATGAAGGACCTAATCATCAAAAGGCCAGTTGTGAAAAAGAAATGGAGAAAATGACAGAAGACAAAAAACATGGCTGAAATGGATGAAAGCATTGGGGAGAATCAACTGGCCTGGTTGGTCACTCTAAAGGAGGAGATCCTTGAGCTGAAATAAATTCTCAGACTAGAATAAGTACATCTTAACATGTTTTGGAAAGATGGTGGTCGAAGAAAAGGGCCTAGAAATGATGAACCTATTCCTAACAATCCCTTTAAAATAGGATAACGGTTATTATAAATCATTCCTCCTTGTAACTTATCTCTAATTTTAGAATTACGAGAAGTCTGAAAGTTTTGAATTCCATGAAGGAACCTTCTCTATATATGTATCATCTCAATGATGTAAAGCATGGAGAAAGAGGAGACTACCCTCTGTGCAGGAAGACTTTTGTAAATTTTGGGGCAAGTATGAATATATAAATGCAGAGGCAGATTTTGGATTGTTTATGAAAAGATTCTAACTGGTAGTGATATGAGTCTTGTTTTCCCCTCATAGTATGTGTTGAAACAATTTTTAAAGTTTTTTTTTCTAGGGCAAAAAAATTTCCTTTTTCGGGTTTCGTCTTTTCATAAAGCATAATCCTCACTATCATTTACAGAAGGCCATTATTGAAATCCTGACAAGCTTTATTCTTTAAATCATAAAAGGCAAAAAACCAAAAATGTTATAAAAGTCCCGACGTGCTTTTTGTAAAGTTATTTTTTTTAAATCACTAAAAGCTTAAACCCTAAAAGAGTTAAGACGAACATTTAAATTTTTTTTGGGATTCGGGGTTTACTGAGAACATATGTTTTAATTCATTTCCAATCACAGAATCCCAATCCCCGATTTCCCGAAATATGGAAGTTACTAATTATTAAAGACTACGTTAATCGTATCGCAATTTCGGGATACGAGGTTCAATGATAACATACCTCTTGTCAACATGATCCCCGAAATCCTGAAATGTGAAGTCCTAACTCATAATATGTGTTTAAACTAAATTAATCCTGTTTTGGAAGTTAGTCCTTAATCCTGATTAATTAATTCACTATTACAAAAATTTAAGGCTTAAGTTAATCGTATCATGATTTCGGGATTCAGGGTTCATCGATGACATACCTTATGTATTCACGATCCCCGAAACCCCGAAAGAATCAAAGTGGGTTTAATACTGATTAATTAATTTACTAAAATGAATTTAAGTCCTAATTCGATCTTGTCATGATTTCGCATTTTCGGAAATTGGGATTCAGCGATAACATACCTCTTGTCAACACGATCCTCGAAATCACAAAACTCGAAGTATCGACTCATAATTTGTGTTTAGTCTAAATTAATTCTGTTTTAGAAGCATGATTAATGACAATCAAACTTTTAGGTTTGTTCATGTTTTGGTTTCTGATTGAATGAAATTTTTCGAATTTTGAATTCAAAAGTGCCAAAATACAGCCACTTTAATAAAGGATAATTGATGATATGTGACACTAATGCGTATCTTAGTAAATATCTACTTCATTCAATGTATTGAATTCTTGATAGCTGTGTCAGTACTTTCATTGTTAAATGAGTTAAAAGAGAGTGAAAGGTTTGTTTTTCGCAACTTATTATGGTTCATACTATTAGGTGTAAGACACATTGAGCCGAGCTCATACGCTCCTTTTTCTGTGACAGGTTTTCCATCTAACATAAAGTCATAGCATCGAAAAAAGTACTGAAGAAAAGTGAAGATACAAAGGAGATGCGTAACCCAGAAGGAGATATCATATCCGACACTACACCACATGCCATTGACTCAATTAAATCCTGGAGACAAATATATGAACTCCTAGATGACGAAATCAAGAATTCTCCTACTGATTCTGAGAATCACTTTTGGGATATAGAAAAATCAAAGCTTCATAAGATCACAACATGCCCTCGGCTTATGGCATACGATGACATGATCAATTGGGCCTTGGAGAAGGTTGATATCCCAATAAGAAGCATTTTAAATGATCAAGGGGTCATTGTCGGCTCATTCAAGCCAGAGTATATACAAGTAATGTATAAACTCTCACCAAATCCTAAGTACATTTATAATGCCGAGTTTTTAGCTAAATTTCAAAGGAAGGAGTGTACTGAGGTAGACCGAACTTATCTCGATTTCATCAAAGAATGGTGGAGATGTCCATCAAAGTTTAGGGCCGATACCCATGGGGTTTATGACACAGAATCTTTGAACGAGTACATGGTCTATGAAGCCATTATGTTGTGTAGAATTTTCAGGAAAAAGAATCACTACCATTTTCTTGCTGAATGGGTCCCATTTTTAGAAGAATCATAAGAAGGATACACTTTTAACTAGAGCAAGATTTTGTCTAATAACCTAGCTCAAGAGGTTTCAAATTACAAAGTTTCAAGATCTAAAGGTCAGCCAGTGGATTTTTATATGTCGACGTACATCATGGATGCAATATTCTTTGTGAATCCATTTCCCCTAATGAATTGGAGTTGTAACTTAGCCTGCCCTAAACCCATTCACGAGTATCACTCTGTGCTATGGGAAGAAAATTCTAAGAATGCATTTTACGAAATTTGTCATTTCATAGTAATTCCAATGCATAAGATGTTTTATGGCTGTGAACCCCCTCCCATTTTTGAGACAGTCTTAGAAAACCTCAAAGCAATAGCCGACTGGTTCATTGATGAAAAATTCTCTTACATTAGGGTTTTTGGGTGCTCAATTCCCCCTCGTGCGCTTCCAAAATTCCTCTCAGATAGACTGGTATTGAGGGAGGTAGCACACCAAATAGTGAAAGGTGGTATTGGAATATAGCTAAAGGCAGCTCAAAAGAAGTCCTGGCCAATCTTCCCTGTACATATCGGGAAGTTTTCATTGCTAAACCTAGGCCATTCTAAAGTGGAAGCCAAAGCACTAGAAGAAGTTAATTGGTAGATATTAAACATAAAAAACATGACCCTTATCAAGTAGTAAATAGACATTTAATGCAATTCAATATGAAAGTTTATGAACATGAAAAGTCTATTTATGATGATATATTCAAATAGGTTAAAACCTATTAGGACGTATTGAACAGGGTATGGGCCTTATCACCCGACTTGCAGACTGGTTTCATGTCTTTCCAAAGTCACAGGCGAAGTTGTTTGCCAAAGATTTTGCAGGGTGAATTCATCACCCCTCCTCCAGAGAAGGAAGGGCCTCCCCCAGGTTTTGAAATAGAGTCACAAGATACAACAACTGCAAAGGGAAAAATGAAGGAGATTAAAATACCTTCACAAGAGACAGAGGTTCCTCAGATAAAGAAATCAGAGTCAAAGAAAGATAAGGAGCAGGAAACACCCCTATAAATCCCTGGGGATTTTCCCAAAAAAATAGGAGGTACAACATCAACAGAGCTTGGAAGCCCTATCACTTCTTTGACCCCATTGCAATCTACCTATGGAGACCCTCAAATGGGAGATCTATATGTCAATGATCTCGAACCTATTTCTAGGGATGAGATTCCTTCCTCTGATTACTTGTTCAGTTAAAAAAGGAAGGCTATCCTGAAACAGGAAATGCATCCAAGAGGAGACATGATGATTAAAAATCACAAGATCATTGTAGACGGAAAAAAACTTGAAGAAGGGGAATTTGCTACAGAAATAGTAGGCACAATGGGAGCCTTAGCATCGACAAATTTATACTCTGTGATTAATTTGAGAACTATGTTGCAACAGAAAGATCATATGATATCTCAGCTACAAAGGCGATTGAAAGAGACTGAAAAGAGTATTAGTCGGGAGATAAACAAGGGTCTGGAATGAGCCATATCCAATGACATTCAAGATATTCAAAAACTGAAGGCAAGCTTAGAGGAAGCAAATTTGAAAATACAGTTCAGTCAAACACAGGTCTTACAGCAAGAATAAATGAATAGACAATTACAAAATAAGATTAATTCCATTCAAAATCAAGTGGTAGAGCTTGAAATCTTCCAAGACTAGGTGTTGGAAATACATACAAAGATAGAAAAAGAGCAACAGGGAGTGTTCTTTAATATAAAATTTATTCATAATTGATTTCGGGAAACAAGTAAATCCTTGGAGAGTATTCTCTTAAAAGAAAGAGAAGTGAAAGAAGCTAGAACAAATTTTCAAAAAGAAATGGCTCTTTCAACAAAAGATGAGGTTAGAGAGACTTAGAAGCTATCTGTTTCAGAGCAGATTAAAGGTGATATAATAATCAAAGTATGGGAGGCAAACCTCACAGAAAACAAGAAAATAACCAAAGAGGTTAATGACAATTGTCAAGGAATTTTTGAACTTTTAGAGAAAGCTTCATTAAACATTGGAAGAAACAACTGTCCAGGGTTGTTAGGAGACATTAACATTGTTAAGAATCAGTTAATTTTCAAGGAGGATCTGGAAGAAATTCAGGTAGAGATCCCACAAATAAAGGTAATCAATGTCGCTCAAATCGACAAATGGATAGTGATGCCAAACTTAAAGTTACAAACTATTAAGTTCAAAAGAAAGATAATCAAAGATCGTCTGCCTGAACTACAAAGAAAGTTCTTCTTATTTGAGGCGAAAGATATCCCAAAAGCTCCCAGAGTTTTGGTGCAATTTCTGGGAAAATGTATTCGCTGTCTTAAGACAAAAGAAGGAAGTTCATCAACGCAGACATGAAATATTGTTTTGGATATTTTTCATCATTGAAATAGTAAACCAGTTAAAATAGAAATGTAAATGGTTCAACATTGCTCATTCATGTAACCGTTAGTTTTTAGAAATTAGTTAATCGCCAATGGGAAAAAGTTTTGGTGATCATGTATAAATATAATTTCACAAGACTGAGAAAGGGATTTTGTTTTTTGGGAGCCAATTGTATTAGAAGTTTTCTGATTTACAATGATATAGATAATGCAGAAGAGATTCCAAATTCAGTCACATTGAAGCTATGTATTCCTTCACTTTTTTTTCAATATCTTTCAATATATTTCATTCCATGTCTTTGTAATGAATGATCGGCTATAGTTTAATTCAAAATTCTATTGTAGTTTGAATTTGTTTGATTATCTAATCATTTACAGTTTTTCCTATGTGATTGCTATCAACAGTTTCAAGACCTGTAGGTCTTTTGGATGGTTATATCTTATACTCCATTAGAAATTTTGTTTTTCTCCTCTTCTTCTATTATGATATGAGATTCTTTCACGATTAAAGCCTCATATTCTCCAACAGTGTTACTTTGTTTTTATTTTAATATTCTCAAATTACTTCAAGTACAGGAAACGACCTTTACTGTTATTATGTTATTATTTTAAGTTCCAAAATTCCTTTTCTATTTCATCCCACAAAACTGAAGAAACAAATTTAATTTTTTTTTTATAATTTAATAAAATTTTAATCCTCATGACTATCCCAAGTAATAGACAACCTAACATAGAACCTGGCCTACAAGATCAAACTAGCATTGCTTTGAACTTATTTAATACTATCCTACAAACAACAACTACCCGAGTCGAATTAGAATGTTCATGGGCAGTTATTGAGAGAGAAATCAACATTCAAGAACATTGGGAAGCTAGACAGAGACAGTTGAGAAACCAACTCTGATTTACCCTTCATAATTGATTCTTACTCCTTAATTCTCTTTATTTTTTAGATGCCTTGATGTTATACTTTAGAGCCTTAAAGTATAAACTCAGGAACAAAATATTTTTGGTGGCATTGCCGGGGAACGAAGAAATGAAACTTTTTCCAAGGAAGAACGACATTGACACTTTCTTTCTTTGATAGTGAACAAAGATAGAAAACCTTCTAAGGCTACCTTTATTTTTTCACTTGGCGAGTCCACGTTTAGTTAATTGGCTATTAGTCGAAAGAACACCAAAAAGAACTCGGACGATAAAAAGACCTCACCAGTCTCAGATCTGGAAAAGATTTTAAAATCACGAAGATCCCTTAGACAAATCATCTCACCCATACATACTATTTGTCATCCTGATTTTACGTAGTTGAACATTAAGGAAACACTTGAGAGATTCATTTCGCTTCCCCTTTCATATGATACATTCTCTTTTCCTGAGGACTATTCCCCACACTTCCGTGAGCCCTCTCCTCATACACTCTGAGCTTCAGCCCCAAATATATCAATGGTTGCACATGGAGGCACAGGAGATGGGGGTGGTGCCCCAGAAGGACCAACAGATGGTCAAGCATTGCTTCCTAGAATCTTCACCAAGGTAGCTTCCAGATATGCCCCCCTTGTCCTCCCTGTTCCCCTACACAACCTTCCCAAAAAATATATGAAAAGCCTTCTAAAATTTACGGGGGAAGGATATTTAACCACTCAAGAACACATAAATTTCTTCAACCAATTCACTAACATCCTTGGAATCGAACACGAAAATGTCTATTCTAGACTCCTCGTTTAGACTTTCGAAGGACAGGTGAAGACCTGGTTCCGAGCCTTAGCAGCAGGTTCTCTAAGATCTTACGAAGAACTTGAAAACACTTTTATCAGACAATGGTGAGAAAGGAGAGACCACCTCTATCACCTAACTGAATTTGGGGCCCTTAGAAAGAAAAACTCAAAATCAGTTCTAGAGTTCATGCAAAGGTTTAACAAGTTGTGTAATAAAATCACGATCGAGGTTAAACCTTCTCAACCCACAACAAAGGTGACTTTCACTGGAGCCTTTGATCCATATTTCACTTTATTATTGAGAGAAAGGATATTAACATATCTTACGAAAATGAAAGTTGATGCCCTTGAAATCAAATCGAACATGATGGCATCAGGGAAATAAAAAGCAAAAAGAGAAACTTGGAATAAAGAAAGTAGAAAATTCAAAGAACAAGGTGGATTCTCAAGATCGGGAAAATTCTCGGGAGATAAAATAGACGATATGGCTAAGGTAATTATAGAACTTTCAAATAAGATCTCAAAAATGGAATTAGAAAAATAAAAAAGGGATCATTTTCCTAGGAAGGATTTTGGAAGGAATCCTGATCCTCAGGCCCCACAGAAAATAATAAAGAATGAGGATAAAAAAATCCCAACCCCCTTCAAAAGTGAAAACTTCATTGGAGAAGAAGACCTAGAAGATTTTGAAGAGTTCAATGAGGATATAAATAATCTTGGCAATGATAATAAATCACCCTATTTATCAAGACAAGATTACGAAAAATATTTAAACAATGAAATTAGATCAAAAGACGATGTTAGCAATGATACTTCTGAAGATTTGGCCTATCAAGGTATCGCAGATGATATTATAGACAAAATTCATGAGAAATATAATTTGAGACCTAGGAACAAGAGTCTTCCAATCGCCCCAACAAAAAATATTTTTCCTAGGGGAGAAATTGATGAAGCAACTCCAAAGGTTGCTGAGAAAAAGACTGCAAAAACCCAAACCACTGACATGCAACCTGTCAAGTCAAAGTCAGTAGTAACACCCATCGTGAAAATGCAGGTCCCTGTGACTAAAACCAAGTCCACGCCACAAAGAAAAGATAAAAAAGAAAGAAATGGAGGCCCCAAACATAGAGAGAGACAAGGCCCTAGGAAATTTTAATCTGGAAAATGAAATAAATAAAATCAAAATCCCTATCCCACTTGTTGAACTGGCCAAAAATCCCATACACAAAAAACAAATTGCCAAGATGATAAGCTTTCCAGAAGACGAAATCCAAGCGAATGTCATCAACTTAGAAGATGACATTCCAAACATAGTTTTTGGTCCGCATTTCGAAGGTGCGAGAGACATTGTTTCTCCCTTCTATATCACGTTGACCTTGTTCGACCACCTACTTCATAACTGCATGCTAGATTCTAGAGCATCCCACAATGTGATTCCAAAAGCCATTATGGATAAGTTAGGTCTCGAAATCACCAGGTCATATGGAGATTTATATTCATTTGATTCAAGAAAAGTCAAATGCATAGGTATGATTAAAGACCTGGTGGTCAATCTGGCACAAATACCCGCTAAAATAATTTTCATGGATGTAGTAGTCACCGATATCCCTCCTAAATATGGTATGTTATTATCTAGGTCATGGGGTGCCAAACTTGGAGGATCTCTCTAGCTTGACATGACATATGCTACAATTCCAGTATTTGGAGGACAATACACACGTCTATACAAAGAAACTAGGTTGGCGTTCATGGTAAGTGATCCACATAACCCAAATAACCACCCTGTATATATTGCTGACCAAGATTTAGGAAATTGTATATTATCTATTGATGATGATTTTGAAGTAGGTATAGACGAAAGTTATAGAGAAGAGAAAACAAAAAAAGAAAAATTAAACGAAAATGTATATAGCTCGGGTGTATGGAAGATGTTTTTTGATGGTGCTTCATCCTATTTTGGAGCTAGAGATGGGACACTCCTGGTGGCTCCTGATAATCAATTTGTAATTCCCTTTTCCTACAGATTATAGTGGAATGAGAACCACACTAATAGTGTATGCGAGTATGAAGCTTTAGTGCTAGGGTTAGAAGCCGCTAGGAGAATGAAAATAAAAAACCTTGAAGTCCTTGGTGACACCGAGCTAATTATAAAACAGGTAAACTGACAGTACCAGGCCAAACATCCTAGGTTGAGGCCCTACAGGAATTGTGTCTGGGATCTGATCGACAATTTCTTCTCCTCTGTCAAGGTTCATTTCATTCCAAGAAATGAAAATCAACAGGCTGATGCGTTAGCCAAAGAAACCTCAACGTTTACACCTCCCACTGCGTTCAAACTAAAGTATCACATACAAATGAGGCATCGGCTTTCTATACTGAATAATATACAACATTGGCAAGTCTTTGAGGATGATGAACAACTTCACAAATTTTTGGAATCAATAGATGAGTTTGTTGAAACGCACGCTGACCAAGAAAACCTACATGATCCCATTTGGATCATGCAGGAAGGGGAGGATCCTTAAGAGTTCCACGATAAAATCGTGAATCACCGAATGCTCATTCTTAAAAATAAATAGATACCCAAGGGCATAATTCCCTTGGAAAGATTATTCAATCAAGATGATATCCCTTCAAAATCCACCCTATAGCCTCAACTTGAAGAGGTTGAGGATTGTGATATAGAAACTACAGAAAACCCTCGGTTGGTGAAGCTATCCAAATATCTGCCTCCAGAAATCAAAAGAAAATACACGGAGTTGCTTAAAAAGTACAAGGACATTTTCACTTGGTCATATGAAGAGCTGAGAACCTATGACACCTCTGTGATTGAACATAAGATACCCCTCAAGCCTGGTGTCAAACCCTTAAGACAAAAACTTAGACAAATCAATCCCATTTTATTGCCCGTGATAAAAAAGGAAGTCAAAAAGCTCCTTAATGCAAAAATAATTGTACCTCTGAGATACTTCGATTGGGTAGAAAACCTGGTCTCGGTTAGAAATAAAAACAGGGAAATTATATTGTGTGTGGATTTTAGAAATCTAAATAAATCCTCCCTCAAAGACAATTACCCCCTACCCAAAATGGATCACATTCTAGAAAAATTAGTTGGGGCAAATAGGATGTCAATGATCAACATTTTTTTGGGGTACAATCAGATTTTCATCTACGAAAATGATAAAGAAAAATAGCCTTCACCACCCCTTGGGGTACATTTATGTATGACAAGATGCCCTTTGGTTTAATGAATGCAGGTGCTACTTTTCAACGTGCTATGGATATAACTTTCATTAGCGAAAGGGATAAATTTGTGGTTATCTATCTTGATGATCTAACCATTTTTTCTAAATCTAATGAGGATCATTTGATACATCTGAAGCAGACGTTTGACAAATGCCGCAGGTTTGGTTTGTCTTTTAACCCCAAAAAGTCTCACTTTTCTATGCAAGAAGGTAAACTTTTGGGCCATATTGTGTCTCGAGACAGAATTAAAATTGATCCTAAAAGAGTTGAATCCATAGGTACAATAAATATCCCTAGGAATGTAAAAGAAATTCAGTCATTCTTAGGAAAAATAATTTTTTTGAGGAGATTTATTCCAAACTTTGATGAAATTGTGAAATTGATCACAAATATGTGTTACACATTATTTTCGTCATCCATGTGACCGTTAATGATGTAAACCTATCTGTTGCCTTCAAAGGGATCAGTGGCCTGAGTTCCTGAAGAGAGAAGGGAGAAAAAATTTCCTGAGAAAAGAAGTTGCATTTTCCTTTGTAAAAACCCTATAAAAAGGAAGTTTGCAGGTTGCTATATAGGCAGGGTGTGAGAATGCCTAATTCTCGTAGATTGCACCATAGTTGTGTTGCGAGAGGTTCACAGGTTTCTCTATAGGTAGGGTGTGAGAATACTTACACGTGGAAAAAACGAGTGTTTTCTCGAATCTTCTAAAAGGAGAAACTTCCATGGTGAAGTGGCATCCAAATGGTTTGGATCTTACTTGCTTTCATGATTTAGTGGGATCATCCTAACCTCCGCACCTTATCCTCTTCAACTTATAAAAGGAGAGGAGATCTCATGGAGAAGGTTATCTTTGGAGCTTTTGGGATTGGCTAAGTTGGATTTGGCTTAAAATTATTAGCTTGGTTGGAGTGGCTTTGAGTTTTGCCTTTGTCAAGATAGATTGAGAATATTATCAAATCTGTTCTCTCAAAATTCTTGGCATGGAAGTGTGTGGGGAATGAAGGACATTTGGAAGGGACCTTATGACATAAAGGCCATGGTTGTAATCTCTCTTTCACATTTAATATGATACAGTAATATGATTCTTTCCTATAAAGTTTGTCATGTTTTATTGTATGATTCCTTGATCACATACAAAGGTTTATATTGAGTTTATGCTATTACTATCAATATCACTTTGGTTGGTTGCATTCTTTTGCAAGATCATCATTGTATGAGAATTGGAACGGAGCTAGGATGGTGATGGTGAGAGGAAGCGACATTTAAATGGTATGTCACCCATCCCTCTTTAGTTAGTAAATTCAATATTTAAAACTTAAGGAAAGCATCATGTTCTAGTGTGTTTTGTTCTAGATCTAGGTGGATCTAGGGAGATCAGTTAGTATCCGCACCTACCGATTAGTCTGATAACAAAATTGTAAGTCCTCTAGGGAATGGATTGTCTCCTAGTTAGTCTAGTTTCCCTTCCTTTAATTGCTTGTTTTCTGGTTTCTGAGACTGTGGGACATCCATCTAGACTCTCTGGATCTAGAAGTTCACTTAGATTCCCTGTCCTTTTTCAAAGTTTTCTTTGATTACAAACATTCTCGCACTATACCTCTCAGTGGCCTACGAGAATAATTGATGTTCACACCCTACTGTTCAATTTAGTGTGAACTTCTCACACCCTACTAGTGTCTAGCCTGCGAGAATACCTAATTCTCGCACCCTACCAGTGTCTAGCCTATGAGAATACCTAATTCTTGCACTATACTCTACTGCTAGGCTGCGAACTTGTTTTTAAACTTTTTTGGATTGGGTCTTGTCATCTTTTGATGACCCAGTTTTTCTTTGATCGGATAGATTGAGCTTTTGGAGCCTATATTGATCTGTTTACAGTCTTCTTGAAATTCCTTGAGTTACTTTTAACCACATTGGCTTTGTCTGGTTTTGAAGGATTAGTCGCTTGCTTTGAGTATCTTTCAATTACAAAGTGTGTGTTTTCTTTAGAATTGTTTAGGGAAAGATCAGAGTTCTTCTGAATAGTTCACTTTAAAAGAAAACTTTTAGTTTGGGTTTCTTTGTTTTGAGAAAGTTCATTATTGCTTTTAGTGAAATTTTTGAAACAAAAATATTTAATTTCTTGCTTTATATTAGATTGGGGGCATCTTTTTGTTTGAAGTAGTGAAATTGCATGATTCTTGGCATTTTTTGGTCTTAAATTCCAAAAAAAATTCCCCCTCATGGCCGGGGGGGGGCCATGAATCATGCATTGGTGTACAATACCTTTTTCTCATTTCTTGAGAATCTTGATATTGATGAGTTTTAATATTTTGGGACATTGTGCATCTGGGAATGATAAATGTTTTCTCCTTCTCGTAGCATAGCTTTCATCGAAATGAAAGGATTGCATCTTCATATCTTTGCAT